>CAJUYG010001417.1:0-71457 GCA_910591675.1 Galerucella calmariensis
CATATTGTACCCCCATCTCTAGTCGTGAATTATGAACCATAATACACCACAGTGTATTATGAACCATAATTCACGACAGTTGATATATGGGTACCATGCATATACCTTTAGTTAGGAGGTAAAATATTGACTTATTATTAGGTGGTCGTGGACAAAATACATTATTCACTTGCTTATTTTTGTTAATATTATTTCCTCCATTTTCCAATTCCTCTTTATCACCTTATGCACTTGTTTCATGAATTACCATCAACCGAGTTATACATCAACGCAAGGGCGGCGAAAAAATTTTTAATCGATACCTAGATAGTTTATTGACCTTGAATACAAGATTTAGTACATACAGTCATAAATACATAAGTAAAGATTAAATTTAGAAAATACGATACATCAAATGTATCTAATGTGATCAAAATTAAAATAAAAATATGAAAATAAACTTAGGGTGAAATTCAGAGTCGACACTTGAGGGTCACTCATACTCATATACTTATCCTTATTGTATGCAGAGACACTTGACAAGAGAGAAGTGAGGTCGAGTTAAAGTGTAACTTGAGTGAAATATGAGTACAGATTCCAGCTTCCAGCCTATAAACGACGTTTGTAACTTACACTGTCAATTTAAGATATCGACATTTTTTTTTTGGTTGTTATTTGTTTGTTGAAGTTTCAAATTTTCCTAGGAAACTAGTATGATAGATGATTTACTTGATTTTGTAAACTATATAGATGATGATAATGCCTACGTTTATCGTTTACCTAGGTTAGTAATCACATTGGTGTAGTTAAATCAAGATTATTAAATTAATTTATTTTTTAGACGAAACAATGCTCTCCACTTGAATTAAACTCGTGTGCCAGTGACACCCATGTCTTTTTCATTCCAGCTAGGCTAGCACAATCGGTTTTTTTTTATAGAAGAATATTCACGAACCAGCTCACTTAAGGCTAGTTATTCGCCAGACGAATAGAGTATTCTTTTGTTCCCTAGTTTCCTAAGGAATAATGAATTTCAATGCAATAATATTTGCTATAAAAATTGAAAATAAAAATCTGAAATTATCTATTAAATAACTAGCTTGAAAAATAAACTTACGCAGCAAATAAGAAATATATATGAACAGTAAAGAACTGAACTGAGAATACATTACTTGCAGAGGGCTAATACACGAGCTGAGTACAAATTCGAATATGAATGCAATGCAACAGATGTCGGATGAACGTTAAAGGACATTCATAAATCACAATTATTAACCAAACGCAACCAAATGTTCCTAATAATATTATTGATGCCAAACTTTCTTCACTCAAATTGAAGTATTACTCGAGTAATTACTGTGGATGTGAAAAGTCGCCTCGAGCTAAGTTCAAACTAAGTTGAGCTTGAGTATGAGTGACCCTCAAGTGTCAACTATTAATTTCACCCTAAAGCACAACTTTTTCACTTCATTTTTTCCTCTTCCTTTTCGAATTTGGCTGATACAATCCTGATGATTTCATTCATCGAATTTAAGGTTAGCTATATGTCAAAATAGCAAATAAAATTAACGACATGCCGAAAACCCGAATATACGTCACAAACGATGACGCACACCAAGAAGGGTATTATTTCAACCATAGTGCATTTGTTTACCTGGAATAGTAACGAGCGTTTTACACTTCATTTTCCCCCATTCCGTACAACTACAAAATATGAGTGTTTTGATTTGATTCTGGATTATTATTAATTACGTTATGTATATGACAAATGAAAGGAGAAAGTACGGAAGAGGAATATCTTCCAAGCTTCTATTTGAAATAAAAATTCAAAATTTCACCCAATTTTCGAGCATGTGTGGGCGGCGAAAATCCAATTATAGTGGATGTTTACTATTCATCTCCGTTACTTCCTCCGAAGTAATACAAAGAAGACTGTAAAGCCTTAGGGCGAGTTGTATCAACAACCTAAACTTGGTTGCAAGTTTTTGGTACTATTTTGGAACATGTAGAGTTGCCCAATTTTGGGCAACTAGGTGATACACTATTGTGTATATTGTGACTGATGTCCGATTTCACCAACCAGTTCCTAAAGTTAGGTAATACCTAAATCAGATTTTGGAATGAAAAAATAGAATTTACGTTCCACCATGCGCTAAGAAACGCCTAAACATGATAGAAAATACCCCATATTTTCACTCTCAAGTGATTCTTAGCGCGTGGTAAAACGAAAATTTCACTTAACAGCTCCAAAATCTGATTTAGGTATTACCTAGCTTTAGGAAATGGTTGGTGAAATTGGGCATGAGTGTCATAAAAATGAAATATATGAGACGACATGAGAAGATTTATTGAGTATGATGCAAAACAAAGCAGTTTCTGTTTTTTACAATGGTTGCGGTTCAGACCCTTCCTCTTCAACCGATACTGCCATTTATTCTTGTCCTTCAGTATTTTTTTCTTTATAGTCATATTGCATAGATTCACCCTCGTCTTCTGAGGCTTCTACTATTTGATCACATGAAAGGAATTTCGTCGAAATTTTCTGGAAATATTAGTAAGGGTTTACTTTATTATGTTAAACCTTTATTTATGCTGAATACTACCTGTAACGTCCGACCATTCATCAAGTTCATCATCGAGTTCTTCGTCCACATATTCCAAGTCAGATAGTCCCTGTTCGAGAAGTTCTAGAAGTTGCTCCTCTGTCAAAGGTTTTTTTTGTTATATCTTTTAGGCATTTTGAACCAAAAATCTAAAAATTAACAGACACAGCAAAATTCAAAAAAATAATTGAAGTTATGGTAAACTATATGTCTCCTACCTCTTAGTCACAATCTGCACTGTAGTGTATGTCACTATTGGTCAACAAATCAGAAAAACTAACACAGATATTTACACGTTGTTAAATGTATATACACTAGTACACTTCCTGGATAATCGTAAAAATAGTTTTGAAAGAATTGCTGCTTTACACTTCATCTAGCGTGCATCATAGATAAACTACTACACTTGACGTTTGGAGATATATCTACCTAAAACAGAAACTACCCCGTGGGTTTATCTATTGTCACCTAGTTTCTGTTTTGAAAAATCATTTCCTGTATAATGTAAAAAAATTGATGATAAAAAACAATATAAAGGATGGTTAACTCCAGGAATTAAACAGTCTTCAAAAAATAAAAGATTTTTATTGCAAATCAAAAAATTTACAAGAAATGATGCTATATTGCGATATGTTAAAAAATATTGTCAGGTATTAACTACAACGATAAAACATCTACTTTCAAAATATGATAATGTCATCGAACAACAAGTCGAAGACAACTTGGGAACTAATTTCACATTTTGAAAAAAAAGACCATAGTAATATGGAAAATTTATTTATTTATTTAACCTTCACTTCCAACAAATTTACAGCAAAACAATTCCCCTGGGCCAAAGCAAAAATAGTAGCTTTAACTACCTGCAGCAAATGGGAATAAATAATGCGAGCTTCCTTTTTTTAAATCCTTTGACAGAAAATGATATTTCAGAAAGCATTTTGGCCCAGAAACCAAAAAAATCTTCAGGATTAGATAATATCCCAATTACATTAATAAAAGAAAATGTTGATATTTTAAAAGGACCTTTAACCTATTTGTTCAACCTGTCACTCGTCAATGGCATTTTTCCTAATGCTTTTAAGAAATCAGTAGTCATACCTTTACACAAAAAGGGTGATAAGTTTGATCCGGGCAATTATCGTGGTGTTTCCTTATTATCATCTTTTTCAAAACTATTAGAATGGTGTGTAAACAAGCAATTAATTTCTCATTTAAATAAATACAAAATACTCACTCAATGTCAATTTGGCTTTAGAGAGGATCTTAGTACCACTGATGCAACATTTGCTCTAATTGAGAAGTTACATAGAATCTTAGAACTTAAACAATATCCGTTAGGTATATTTTGTGACTTGTCAAAAGCCTTTGACTGCGTTGACCATAAATTGTTATTAGAAAAGTTGTATTATTATGGTATTCGAGGTGCACCACATGATTGGTTCGAGTCCTACTTATCGAACCGTAAAATGTGCGTACGAATTAATTATACCGTCAATAACAGGTGCGATCAATACTACTCGAGTTGCGTCGATGTTCAATGCGGAGTTCCTCAAGGGTCTATCTTGGGACCAACATTATTTCTTATATATATCAATGATTTGGTTGTAAATTTTCCCAATGCTTATTTTTCTCTTTTTGCCGATGATACCAGTATAATTGTCAGCGGAATAAACAAAAATTCTCTATTACTTTCTTCTACTACCGTCATGCAAGGCGTATCGGATTGGTTTCTCGCTAACAGACTAGCATTGAACATCGGCAAAACTCAAAATGTATCCTTCAACCTATATCGAGACTCTGACGAAGTTGCTATAAATATAGGCCAAAAAACTATCACCTCTTCTCTCAACATAAAATTCTTAGGCATACACGTCGATAACAAGCTTGACTGGAACTTTCATATAAATCAACTGAATAAATCTCTTAGCAAATATGTATTTGCATTGCGAGCAATAAAACAACATACTAACATATTTGTAGCAAAAACGGTCTATTTTGCTCAATTTCATAGTATAATGCAATATGGTATTGAATTTTGGAGGACTGCTGTATCCGCAGGCTCCGTATTCATGACTCAAAAAGAGCAATTAGAGCGCTTTTCAACTTAAAATCTAGATTTTCTTGTAAACCATTCTTTAAAGAAAATAGAATAATGACCATGACAAACACTTATATTTACAAAACTTCTTTATTAATTCACAAGCATCAAAATGAACTTCTTACCCCAAATGACAGACATAAATATCCCACTCGAAAACAAGACATAATACCTCCGAACTATAAATATAGTCGCACTCGAAATGGCCTTTTATATTCAGGTATTAAAGTATATAACCATTTACCTTCAGATTTGAAAAATCTTACAAACAAAAAATTTAAAAGAAAAATTAAACAACTACTACATCAGTATGTTTTTCATAATATCTCAGAATTTTTTCTGACAAATTTCAACTAGAACTTTTTTTTCTCTTTTTTTGTTGTTTCCAACGCTTAGGCTAAAATCACTGTGTATTTTATTGAATTTTTACATGCTTTGTACTTTATATTGTGATTTTGTGGAATAAATATATCTATCTATCTATCTAGATGGCGTTCTGGGTCAACAGAGTATAGTAAATATGTTTTTGTACAACTGTCATTAAAAGTGACACTTTTAATGATAGCAAACAATGTTAAAAACGATTGTTTACATAGCAGCGTGTTAAAAATACTTTTAACACTAGTGTTCAAAATATTTTTAGCACTCCATTCAAATGACAGCGTCTTTTCTCATTTGTTAGTAATCATAACGTTGGCAACGTCTGCCATTCACAACAATCTTTTGATTATTTGAATACTAAAATGCATTTTGAATTTATTGTCATTGCAAATTCGCTCGTTTCATTATCAAAATAGGGAAGTTGTACAAAAAACATTGTATGGTATTTGTGTTAAAAGTGATTTTATTTTGTTCGTGAAATTGTTCAATTCGCTCCGCTCATTTCACAAACGTTTTCACTCACAAAATAAAACCTCACTTTTAACACTCATATCATAAATAACTATTAGGTTCCTATAAGTGACATTACATTTTAACAAAATAGTTTTCTGTAATTTGCAGAAAAGAAACAAGACTAATACACTATAGTGTATGCCAGTACTGAAAGGGTTAATGATGACTGATGTTTAGACTGATGTAATTGTTAATAAGGAGGTTGATAATAAATACATCAATCAGCCACAGTCTAAACACCAGTTATCATTAAACCGAGTTTAAGTATTTTATACAATTCGCCCTTAATGAATTCTTGATTCTCATGGTCAAAATCGTCAACATTTACCGAAACCTACTTGAAGAAGTTCACTAATATATAGATAGGTATACTTTCCAACGCTGGAACTTTTCGTTCCCTCTTCAAGAGAATTTTAGGCTAACGCATCATCTTCCAAGCGTCGACATTTCTACATCAAGCGTCCTATATTTCAATCAGTATGGACATGGGAAAAACGAATTTCTAGCGAATTAATAAATTGATCTTTTTTAAAAATTGATGAATGCATTTCATTTATCAATCCAAAATTTCAAAAAATCATCGGTCGAGATAGAAAAATGGGTTAACTAAATGATTTGTGAACGTTTCCCAAGAAAAGGGAAACAAAAGGTGCAAAAATTATCATCATTCTCCACAATAATGGTCTCAATAAACTTTGCCCTTTAGTGCAAAGTTATCGAGATATCGATAGAGTGTTTTTTCAAGATAGCACCGGAAGCACTACCGGAATCTATCAGCATTTGGTTGGAACATTGGTTGGAGCATTGGTTGGAACCAATCTTCAAGTTACCAGCGACAAAATAGGAAGACGGTACGACACGCAGTGACACATGGTGACACAACCCGACGAGGAGAAAAGGTTTTGTGTATTCATTACCTCTGCTTGAAGGTTATGGACCCTCGACAATATAGCAAGCAATCAAATCAGAAGAATTTCCGTAGAAAATGGCAACTGGAGAGGATTTCACGAAATCTTAAGCGGAAGTAGTATCGCTTCAAAAACAGTGAAAAGATAAAGTAACTGTTAAATCGTATTGATATACAAAGTGGGCCACAGAAAACCGTCCACCCCGATATTTGGCAGTTTTCCTTAGATTCTGAGAGAATAAGGAAGCACGTCGATTTTTGTTCAGGGGAGGCACATTTTTACGATACAAACATCTGTCATTTGTCAACCTTCTCTCTTCCACTTCTCCAACCCCTTATTTAATGGGGAATATACCATGTGCGGCAGTAATCATTAGAAAGTTATTGGGATGGAATATTCTGAAATAACGATCGTCCACGATTTTTTTCGATATTCACACCATCTTCGCAATTCAAAGTACATTTCTTGAAAATCAAAAAGTAAATTCAAACAATTATTGCAATATGATAATTAGTTTGAACCGGAAATTGACTGAATTAGAATATTTTTGATTTGGACGTTGAAAATGTTGTCCATCGATTGGTTTTGAAGACTTACACCGGTATTCAGAAATATCAAATAACGGAGCCGTTACGATAACGGCCCCGTCAGGATAACGGATCCGTTAAATATTAGTTGGTATTCACAACTTAACCAGACGAGATATAACGGCATCGTTACAAAACGGGCGGACACACTATGGCAACGTTGTCTCGGTAACTAAATCTGTAATGTAAGTGTCAATCATACTTCAAAGTTTGTTTGATATATGTCATTTCATTGTTTGATTTTGATACCTAGAAGTTTATATCTTATTTTAATTTTATTTTTGAAGATTATAATACATAATATACGTGTGTTCCCAGTAAGATGGATTAAATATTTTTTATGTTGTTGTTTTACATAGTTATTTGATAGTTATGGCCGGTAAACGAAATAAAAGCAAAAATTATACCGAACAAGAAAAAGAATTGTTTTTAAAAATCGTAGAATCGTAAGTATTTAAGGAAATTAGGATATAAAGGAATTCCGTGTAACATTGAGATACATAATCATTAGTCAATCATAAAACATTTAAAATTTTTGTTTTTATCCCTATTGCCAACACAAAACCTACAACAAATCATACTTGAAGAATACGAGAACTTCATCAATTTACTACTTTTCAGTATTCAGATTTTGAATTAAATTGTTTTATGTGTAAATATTACTATCCTCTGATAAATATACCTACCTATGCTAAGACAAAAATGCCAAATATTGATAAATATTCCAAAAAATATGAATGTCTCGGCAAGAGAATACCCATTTTTTTCCTAACCTAATCTTTTTTCCTAAATTCCTTAAATATACAGAAAAAAATACACTGTGGAAAGCAAATTTTCAAAAGAGGAAAAGGGAAGCTTGGGAGACAATAACAAAGCAATTCAACGCTTGTGCTGAAGAGCCTAGAGATATGAAGCAATTGAAAACTTTGTATGAAAATTGTAAAAGGAAAGCTAGGAAGGATGTTGCAGAAGAGAATGTAAGTCCTACTCAATAATTATTCATTATTTCCATAAGTACAAGTTTAAAAGGATAGTATATACTTCTGCATTTCAAACAGAATTCTTATAGTGTCCCAAGAGTGCAAGTTTAAAAAAGAAATTACCTACTACTTTTTTGTTTTGTCAACAATTTTTATATTCTGGATGCTATAAATTGTTTGTATAAACTCCTTTGCAATAAGTAAATGTATTTGGGATCTTTTGCAGAAAGCACAATATGAACAAGCAGTGATCATGGAGGTTGATGTTGAGGAGGATGAAGCACAAGCCGCAATACAATTTGCAAAAGAAGAAGCTAAGATTCGATAGGTGAGAAAATGATATGTGACCAATACATTTTAAAAACATAATATTTTTTAGAATTAGTACAAGACATTTTGCTCAATTTCTAGATGGTAAAATTTTGATCTAAAATCATAATATTGTCAACATTAACAATTTCAAAGTATATCAATATTTTGTAGAAAGGCACCAAAAATGTTTGGAATTGCTGACAATTCAATAAGAAATATGAGTTTATCACTCGGTTTATCATTCAATAAATACAATATTTCAACAAAAATTTTTATAATTTATACAATTATTACTAATTATATGTATATATGAGAGAAGACACTTGTTTGTACAAATACATCTCAAATAAGTGTGTCCTATCTTTTCCATTGTCTATGGTTCCAGAAAATCAATACTCATTCAATATAAATTTATGGACCTATCAGTTGAATTTTTTTTAACCATTATTTTATATTTGCTTTATAGATAGAAATTTCGAAAACTGAGGGAGGTGGCTGTGTTCCGGAAATCAGCAACACTAGTCAGCAGATACTGAGCATAGTGGGAGGTAATATTAAACCAAATGCCAACATGTATGATTGTTGAAAGAAAGGCGGAGAGGATGTGTAGGAAGATTGTGGAAAAGATAGAGCGGTGTGGACTGGAAGTGGCTGAGGATAAGACTGTGGGGCTACTGGTGAAGAGGCGGAGCAAGGCAAGGGAGGTAGGGGTGATGGTGAAGGGAAAGAAAATTCGGATGGAGGAAGCGGTGAAATATCTGGGGGTGTGGTTGGATAGCCAATTATCCTTCAAAACCCATACGTTGAAAGCTGCGCAGAAGGCAAAAGTAAGGGCAGCGTGGCTGGGAAGATTGATGGGTAATGTGAAAGGACCGGGAGAATGGAAGAGGAGGATAATTGGTAGGACGGTAGAGCGGAGTATGCTGTATGGCGCTGAAGTGTGGGGTGAGAAAGCAGTGGTGAATGCGAGGGTTAGACCACTCCCGCGGGTGCAGAGGGGAATACTGTTGAGGGTGGTGCGGGCGTACAGGACAGTGGGTGGACTGGCAGCAGCAGTGCTGTCACGGTCCTATCCATTGGATCTGATGGCTAGAGCCAGACAGAAACGCTGGAGGGGTGCGAGCAGAGAGGAAGTACAGGAATGGATGGATGAGGAAATGGAGAAAAGGTGGGATGAGTATGAGGGCGCGCTAAAAGGAGCGATTGGGAGCAGGAGAAATTGGGTGGACCGGAAATTTGGGGAGGTGAACTACTTCTTGACGCAGGTGCTCACAGGGCATGGGTCGAGAGTGGGTTACCTCCACAAAATTGGGAAAAGAGAAACTGGAGTGTGCGAGATGTGAAGTGGATGATGATGTGGGACATGTGTTTAGATGCTGGAAGAATGAGGAAGTTCTGAAGAAGTTGGAGAATAAACTGGGAGAGGCGGTGTATTGGGAAAATATGGTGGAGATTATGTTGAGGGGCGAGGAGGAATGGATGGAGATAAGTGTCGTAGTAGAGAGCATGATAAGGGAAAGAGAAGGGCTCGCTATGGCATGAGAGAGGTGGGAGTGAAAGAAGGAGGAAGATGAGGGAGAGTGTGTGAGGGATCGCCGCCCGTCTTGAAGTATGCTAGGGTAGTGATTCCAAGGCGGGAGTAACGGCGAGTTTGAAGTGGGTTTGGTTGGCAAGCATCTCCGTGGGGATGAGTCCAACACTGTCTGGGTACTGGTTAAGGACCCAGTCGAACATGAGTTTCCCATCTCGGCCCAAAAAAAAAAAAAAAACATGTATGATTCCGCTGCTGACTATTACAATGGTTATGTATTGTCTTGATGAATATTCATTATGTATAATCATTGTTTATATCTAAAATTATTATTTTAAAATATTATTTTAATAAACATTACTAATTAATTACCAATTTTTGTTGCAGATGCTGAATACTCACCAATAATTATGAAAACAAATAATATTTGTCATCCATGCTTTTTCTCTTGTATCGACATATTATACACTTTTTTACTTTTCAGACATGGAGCCGATTTTAGTGACTGAAGTCACTTCTGTTAACCCTAGCCCTATCTCCATGCCCATTTCACCAGAACCAACCCCTTTGACTTTACCAACCCCAAAGCCTGTATTCCGTGCCAGGCGGAATAAAATGAAAAGTAATATGAATATAAGTTCGGAGGCATTGAAAAAAATATATTTCAAACAAAAATTAATGAACGCCCAGTATGAGGCAATGTCTCAAAAGTCCCTATTCAAGTTACAAAGACAAAGCTTGATGTGGGACTTGAAAATTAAAAAGAAAAAATATGCTTTATTATTAAAAAATGAAAATAAAATGAAAAGAGTTTTATCTCGTTTACTTATGCAGGGTTTTATTTGTGAAAGTTGTCAATATGTCAATAGAAACGAATTGATTTTATAATACAGTTTCTGATAAAATGCAGTAGCTACTAGAAATGACTGAAAACTATTTTTAGGTGAAATAACCTTCAATAATGGCATTTCTAACTGTTGTGTTTACATTGCGTTGGGGAATGAGTGCAGCATCATTATTTTCAACTACTTCCAGATATTCATCAGGATCATGTTCAAAAAAATCCCCAAGATCAATGGCTATATTGTGTAATACAGCACAAGCAACTATAACTGCTGCTGTGGTATCCACATGCGTTCTTAAACCTAATGACAAGCAGGCAAATCTTCGTTTAAGAACTCCAAAACACCTCTCCACAGTATTTCTTGTGGCAATTTGGGCTCTGTTGTACTCTCCTTCAGCTGGAGTTCTTGGATTCAACACAGGTGTTAATAGATATGATTTGCATGAATATCCACTATCACCTAGGAGAAAATTGTTCCTACCATATCTTCCACGAGTCAAATCAACAACTAAAGGGCTATCATTTAATATAGTTGAATCGTGTACTGAGCCGGGCCAACGTGATATTATGAACCTTATTTTTAAATGTGCATCACACACTACTTGTACATTTAAAGAAAAGTATCCTTTTCGGTTGCGATACAGTTCTGCATCTCTTTCTTCGTTATTCTAAATCTAAGAAAAAACGTCTAAGGATCGAATGTATTAAAAGAATCTTTCATTATATAGGTTAGGTTTGTGGTGAGTGGGTCTATAAGGCCCTCCACTGCGACTCACAAGAGTCTATTGTTCATTATATATAACTGCCGTATTCAATTATACCTATCAATTATTTCTAAATCGTCATCATCTTCTAACATTTCCATTCCGATAAGACAAATTACAAATACAAAGATCTACCATCTATCAAAGCACAATTTACTCAAATCTAAACTATCATAAATCAACTTCAAAATTAGTATTTTGAGGTTAAGTGGAACTTTAAGCCGTGGATATTCCGAGCTAAGTTAAGGTATATATCCTTAGCGTCGCGTTAAGGGTGCCTTTAAATACGGTGCGAACGACTACGTGACACTTAGTGGATTAAGTGTAACCGGTGCGAATGGCCCTAAAGAATATCACTACTCTAGTGTATATTCTTTTTTTAATTTCTTGGGAGATTAAACCACAATATTTTTGAACTCTTTATTTCAACTCAATGCAGATAAATGTGTAGCTAGTATTTCAGCCGAATGTAGTCAAATTTGGTTACCAATGTTAGAAAGAGAAATTTCCAATAATCAATTACCTGCGTTATCAGGATAGCATCATAAGTTTTTATCCAGGTTTTCTTATGATTTATAATTTGAATAGTTGTTAAAATCGATACACATTTCAATACACAAAATCACAAAACTGAGTATACATATTCCAAAAACTTAAATATTCATACACAAAAAAACTATCAAGAAACGCGTTTTATTAACAACATTTCCAATATAAGCGAAAAAAACGCGCTATCCCAATAAAACCGTTCCTGGAACGTGCACTCCACTGGATTCCATTTCTAGTAGACTATCATATCGTTGGAATGTCATAAAATGAAATATTTCATTTCACATTTTGCCACAGATATGATCTACTATGAATGGACCTTAATAAAAATTTGATAACAAAATTTTGCAGTCTTAAGCTTCAAAATAATTTTTTGATTGTCTAGTTGTCAAATTTTTTCTGTTGTGTCAGTTAGTGATAAAAATTAATTTCTACTTATTTTTTCTTGACAACGGTTGCTGGAACGCTACCAAAACGTTGAAATAAAGAGTTTAATTTCCCAAGAAATTAAAAAAAGAATGAATAATATACCACAAGGAACATACAGAAGATACTCTAGTGTAGTTCCTTTTCTTCGAAGTATTATGATCTACAGATCTTTAATACATCTTGATGTCATGTCAGTGACACTGCCTGTCAGTAATGAGTGAATTTTAGAAAATAGAAGTCAGGTAGGCGATCTGAGAAAAACGTGGCACAGCATCAATATTCTGTAGGTATAATATAAAAAGAGAAACTATGAACTTAACTAGAAATAAAGGCTTTAAATGTTGTTTTTTGTTTTTTCAGGTGGAGTTACTCTTTAAAACCCACATATTACTGAAACTATTTTGTTCCCTCTCCTTTATATATATTTCTCAATATTGTCTATTGTGACCTAAAATTTTAGAAAAGTATTTTTGCACATGTTCTTTTAAAAGGACAGTAGTAAAATGCATTACTGGAAGGTAAGACAATTTATTAGTACAAATTCACATTGTATGGAAATTCTTGAAGCATTCTTTTGGATGCAATGGCATGTTGCACTTTTCACACATAAATTGAACCTTTTTTTTGCAATAGCCACAACGAGACTGTGTTGCTTGGTAAATAATTAGATGGTTCATGCCGTCATACCTTGAATGTAATACCATGTTTGGATTTCGTCTTGTCGGACCGCGTTTTGTATCCTTTTTGTATGTCTCTAGAATGTTGCATGCTATTTGCCTCCTAAATTGGAGCTGATCAAGGTTTCCCTCTTCTCGGTCCAACTGCCAGGCGTTCTGAATCGCCATGTCGATACTATGTGCTATTAATGGAAGGTGCCATTTCTTCCCTCCTATGGAGACTCGATACAGACTAATGTTTTGATCACTGCGGTTAGGTCACTGCGGTTAGTACGTTTTTCTTCAGGTCTGTCTTGTGATTTCCAATACACATCTTTAGGATGCTGGTAAAGATATCCAGATATCCAATCAGCAGATACCAGTTTCTTGGGAATAGCTGGTAACGAAGATATTTTTTCTTGTAAACTTATTGTCGCAAGAGGCACATAATCTTCGTTCGAAGGAAGTTCTTCAACATCTTTGTCTTGGTTATCAAAAATAATCTCAACATCGTTTCTGAGCTGACTTCCGGATAAATGATCTATTGTAGTCATTTTCCCATCTCCAGAGTCGCAGTCTGTTACATCATCATTATAGCATTATCTGGAGGAAAAATAATAATGCCATCAGGTGATATCGGACTGTCATTTTGCTCAAGTTCTTCGATCAACTCATGTAATTTCAATGGTTTTCTAAAACAGATACAGTTTAGTAGTGTTCATTACTACTTTCCTTTTAAAAGAACATCACGAGAAACTCCTTCAAATAATATGCAAATAAGATTCGAATACTACAATTTTCTTAAATCGTATGGAAAATCGAGTTTAAAACAAAAAAATCATACAAATCTTTTCGGTACCTAACTTAATGACGTGTCATTTCATGACATTTCTCTGTTAATTCTCTGAACAATCTTGCGTTAGTTTTAAATTTTATTGCTACCAAAAATGAAGTAGTACCCGTTAAACGAAAGAGTCGACATGATACTTTGCATTGGGGAATGTTCAGAAAATGGTCTCCTAGCATCTAGAGTTTAAGCTCAAAAGTACCCTGATAAAATTCACCCAAAAAAGTAATACTGCTGAAATACTGCTCAATAGATTTCGTGATACTGGTAGCGTTTCATACGAGAAGGTGACCAAAACTGAACCAGTTACGACAACGCCAACAAATCTGATATACTGCTGTCGGTTACGGAAAATCCTAATACCAGTATACTAGACATATTTCAAGTGAATTAGAAATAAGTCAAATGAGTGTGTGTGGGAAACTCAAGAAAAATCGCTACCATCCATATCATATCCAACTACACCAGCAGATGACACAACACGATTATGATGAACGTTTAAATTTTTTTATGGACTTTGGATAAGTTGGAGAAGATCCTGATTTTTTCAATAATGTCTTGTTTACTGACGAATCAACTTTTCACAATAATGGGCTAGTGAATAGACATAATTTTCGTTATTACGATACAGCAAGCAAACATTTATTTCGCACTGTTGATCGCCAACACCGATGGAGTGTAAACGTTTGGGGAGGTATTGTGGGCGAGTATGTTATCGGCCCGTATTTTTTTGACGGACAACGGGATGGTAGAAAATTTTTGAGTTTTTTGGAAAAATACTTCTGGATCCTTCTCGAACACCTACCACTCAGCACCCGAAAGAAAATGTGGCTACAATTGGACGGAGCTCCCGCTCACTTTTCTCGTGCAATTAAAAACTACATCTATAGAAAATTCAGAAATAAATGGATAGGTAGAGGCCAGCTAGGTCACCAGAATTGACCGAGATGGATTTTTTCGAAAGGGGTTATATTAAAAATATTGTGTATTCTACTCCCCCTACTACTCCAGACGATATTAAAATGAGAATTTCGAACGCTTTCGCGACTATAACACCCGATAAGTTAAATAATGTAGGTAAATCGTTGGAAGCTAGAATCACGTGTTGCATTGCACAAGATGGCAAGCATTTCAAACATCTATTATAATAATTTTTAATTTTTTGCTTTGAATAATTTGTTGTTCGTTTTGTAGTATTTATGTATTTGCTTTATTAAAAATGTGTTTTTGCTTTATTATGTACTCAAATACTTATCGGTAAAAAATGAGCTAGTGTACCTCAGCAACTACAAGTGTACATATTTATTGGCAACTTTACTGTTTTTTTCTACAGATCATCAGCTTGAAACTTGAAGAAAATTGCATATGTTTTCAGATTTACCATACAATTTAAGAAAATTGTAAATTGCACGAAAAGTATAATACCTAGGTATAGGACACCCTCACACCATTCGAAAGAGGACATTCTTTTGAACATGGTTAATTATCGAAATACAGGGTGTTCCATTTAAATTAAGTTCGATATTACCCATTGAATGATCTAATATTTAAACTGAAAATTCTGAACACACTGTGAATAGATATTTAGTACTCAATCGTGAAATACATTCAACGAATTTCCAGCTATTGAGATGTAAGAGAAAATTTGCTAGAATTTGTTATATCAATGAGTTGATATTTTTTTTCGAAATGTTCACATTTTAAAAAAAGTCAGCCTAACTCGGAACCCTCTGTATTTGGGTATAGGAAACCATTATGAAGAAGTACTTTATTTTTCAGTGGCAATCAAAAAATTCAATAAAATATAGGGTGTCCCATAAGAAAAAATATAACTTTGATACGCCACACTTTATTGTATATCCTGTATATTCCAAAATAATTTTAAAATGTAGCCTATATGAATGTACAAACTACTAAAGTGAAAAACATCCTCAAACTTTCACCGTTTCGCTATAAACCTCCATCCCGTTGGTCGTGATTCACCCTGTATAATTAAATTTTTGTTATTTTATGAACTTTGAAGGAACAGTCTACTTGGCTAGTAACTGAGCTTGCACAAATTTACAGAAAATTAATCGTAGGTAAGTCAAAATATTAAGATAATCTGTGAAGACTAGACAATGATAGAGAAATATATTTATTTTCATGTTGTTGTGCTATAAGTGATAATAGTGAAATTCACGATAACTGTATATCGCAGGCTAAGATAAGATACCATAATTATCCGGTGGAATACTGGATACATGTCCATAAAGACACCAGATAAATGTTCACTATGAAACATGCCTTCTGCGACACAAGATAAAAATTAAGGTGAAGATAAATTTTCATATGCCATTTCCTATAGTATACAAAAACTTAGGCAAGGTCAGATTCTTCAGTTTGTGTCATTTGACACAATTCAACTGAAAAGATAAGATAAGGTATTTTAGTTTGTGTAACTCTACACAATTCAACTAAAAAAGATAAGGCAAGGTAAGGTATTTCAGTTTGTGTACCCGACACAATCTAACTGAAAAAAGATAAGACAAGGTAAGGTATTTCAGTTTGTGTACTCGACACAATTCAACTGAAAAAAGATAAAACAAGGTAGGGTATTTCAGTTTGTGTACTCGACACAATTCAACTGAAAAAAAGGTGAGGTAAGGTAAGATATAGATATATAATGTTATGGAACATCCAAATTTTTAGTTTTCACTAATTAACATTCTAAAATTATATACCCCTAATTTCATGACCCAATTTAAGTATTACATCCATAATACTCTCAAATGTCGCAATTGTGTTATTGCAGGGATAAATCTAGTTTACCACTATAATTATGACGCTCATAGCGCAATAGAGATATATTTTCAAATATATAAGATATACGAATTAAAGATATAATAAAAAAGAATCAACAGGTGGAGACAACATGGTAAAATCTAACACACAATTGAATACTATTTGGGAAAATTCTGAGACAAGAAATTGACAATCAAATATCAAAACTATTGAAGAAAAACTTAATTGATGAATCATATAGCTCTTTTGCTGCCCCGGCTACCCTGGCAGAAAGAAGATGGGAGAAGATCAAGATTATGTATAGATTTCCGGGAATTGAATATGATGGTTGTCCCTCAATCACAGCCATTCTCCTTGATTGAAGACTTGATGATAAAGACTGTAAACTGTAAATATTAAGAAACATAATAAGAAAATATAAACTCTCAGATTTTGCAGTGAATTTCATCGAATATAAACTAGTTTTTTCTGGAAGTTCCGAGAGACACATAATATTTAAATCGAAACTACTTGAAGCAATACAAACAGAAGGATTTAGACTGAAATTCTCAAAATGCACTTTTGCGAACAATCATGCAAAGTATTTGGGACATATAATAGAAAATAGTTCTGTTAGACATCTTAATGATTATTTAATAGCTGTCAGAAACGTCCCCATTCCAGAAACAAGTAAAAATATACGCCAGTTCTTTGGGAAAGTAAACTTTTATCATAAATTTGTACCACACAATGCAATTATCCTTGGACCATTACACAATTTATTACGAAAAGATGTGAAATTCATATGGACCAAAGAATGTCAGGAATCATTTGATAAAATAAAAGAATCACTATGCTCAAAACTAATTCTGAAGATATTTGACCCAGAAAAACCAAAAAAAAAAATGTACACAGATGCCAGTATTAAAGGAGAGGAAGCTGTGTTAAAACAGGAAACGGAGTGATGAAACCGGTAGCTTACTTTTCAAAAAAATTTACAGGCACTCAAAAGAAAAAGGAAGGCGATATATTTGGAATGCCTGGCAATTACGGAGGCTGTGAAATATGGGCAGCACTGGCTTATGAATGAAATATTTATAGTATATTCAGATCATAAACCACTGGAAAATCTGAACATCAAGTATAGAACTGATGAAGAACTGGGTGAATTGACATATTATTTATCCCAATACAATTTCAAGATAAAATATAACTTGGGACAGTCAAATCAAGGAGTAGACTGACTGCTTAAGCAGAAATCCAGTCTTAAAACCTCATGTCAATACTGGAGATCTTTTGAAAGTTGTAAACCTAATAAATATAAAAAAAGGACCAAGACACAAATCTAGATCTACTGACTGGAAAATCAAAGTTTATACTGGAAAATGAAATTCACCACAGAAAAAATAAAAGATAAAAAGTTATACTATCGGAATAATTTAGCGAAACACTAATTAGAGATGTACACAATACTTACTGCCACATTAGGAGAACCCAGATAATAGATAAAATAACCCCTTGCTATTCAGCAAAGAATATCATCACAAATATTAAAAAAATTTGTGATGAATGTGACATTTGTATAAAAAACAAATCAAGAAGGAATCCAAAATTTGGTTCGATGTCTCTGTTAGGCCCAGCAACACGACCATTTGAAATTATATCAATTGATACAATTGGAGGCTTCAGAGGATCAAGGTCTACAAAAAATACTTATATCTTCTGGTTGATCATTTTACACGAAATGCTCATATTTTAACATCAAAAAATCTCCAATGATTTTATCAATTTGATAGAAAAGGTGACACAAAACGATCATATCAACAGACCAATATCCTGGCATGAATTCTAAAGAATTTGGAGACTTCATGAAAAAGAGAAACATAACAATGGTATTTACGGCGGTGGACGCACTATTTTCAAATGAACTTAATGAAAGGCTGAACCAAACTTTAATCAATAGGATAAGGTGCAAAATGAACGAAGGTGACAAGAAAACAGCATGGACAACTATTGCACAAAAATGTGTAGAATAATATAAGGAAACAGAACATACAGTCACCAAATTTTATTCCAAAATATCTTTTGGGAGGAGAGAAAATGGATATCTTGCCACTGGAATTGAAATCCAAATGTACAATAGAAGATCTCAAAAGAGACAAAGAACTCGCATTTGGAAATTCAATAAATTCTCACAACTATAATAAAAAATTATTATATGATCTAAAAATTGTGTAGAAAACGGAAACCGGCTTAGGGCCGGTTTTACAATAGTGGTATAAACTAAGAGTAAGCCTACTCTCGGTATAGGATGTATTCTAGCGTTTTACAAAGCAGGTATAAGTTTAACAATGGAATAAGATTCTCGGAAAGTCTGGAATAAGCTATACCGTAGCCGAACAGACAGATATGTCGGTTACTCTACGAATAACCTCAAAAAGTGACATAACCGCAGGTTTTTTACACTAGTTCAACATTTGGATTTGGAGGCATAAACTTTAATTTTTATATGTAGTGAATGTATAACCATAAATTATGTCTGTTAAAAGCGACAAACGAACGCGTTGTAGTTATCAAGTGGATAATTATTCTCTGATTTGCTCTTTCTAGCCTAAATCTGGCCACAAACTCATCGTCATCTAAGGTTTCGAAGTAATTGATCCTACAATAGTTTATAATAGCTTATAATAGTTTAGAATAGTTTTAGTAGTTATCTTCCACGTATAGTTTTTGGCTTCCTTCTTAGCGGAACCATATCTTCTTCATCGGAAGATTCAAATATTGGAAGATCATTCAAATCCATTTTAAAATAATAAATAGACGACACTGTTAAGTTTTAAGGTTAACGAAAAAATACATCACATATGACAGGACTGACAGAAGATATCAATTTATATGAACTACTTCCACGTTACTCCAAGAATTGCTATACCGGTGTAAGAAAAGCATCGTAAAACCAACTAGTTTTATACTAGGTATAAATTTTGGTATAACTTTACTCCCAGAATAACTATACTTTTGTGAAACCGGCCCTTAATAGGAAGAAAATGGATTAGTTAAGAATTGGACCCTGAAAAATCCGGAAAACGATTTCAAATTCAATCTACGAAGTTGATGCTGGACAGAATAGTCTAAGATCCGGCTGCAGGATTAGTGCACTCATCTGTTTCTTGCTGAAAACCAAATTTTTATGTATATTTATAATTAGAAGGATATATATTTACCAGGTTGCCTTTCAAAATTTGGCCGCCAGTATTTTTAATTGAATTATTTTTAATTTATTTTTGGAAAAAATGATAAATATTTAAGGTAGAGTGAAAGAAAGTTAGTGCGTAACATCATTTATCAGACGAAGATAGCGATTGTCGACTGTACGACGCTTATGCTTCTTTGACGAATCCTACTGACATCTTCAATGAAACCAAAATCGATGCAGTTCAAGAGTTTACGTGCCTTATGTATGGACTCCCGAAGTGTCAAAGTGTAAATTCCGCAAAATTTTTATTTAACAAAATGTACGCTTCAAAACAAAATAATGAGAAATTTATGAAAATAATTAGAGGTTTGGACTCAACGCACATTCCACCGTGTTGGAAATGTTTTACACAAAAATTGTTACGGACAATCTTTGTTAATTCGATGTGGTTAAATGCCACTGAACCGGACTGTATCAAGTTGCGCCTGGAAAATAATGGCTGGTTGCTATTAGATGGTTTTCTAAAACCAACATGATTCCTGGGAGACTCAAATCCAACGCAAGTTAAGAGTGTGCTATGTGATACCGTTGATTGATAAGTTTCATCAATCAACGGTGATACCTTGAACAAATCTTCCGATAGTAACGACGATTCTGATCTGTAGCGATTTTTAAATAAGATTTTTAAATAAGCGATTTTTAAATAAGAGTTACAGAAATATAAGATCCATTTCCAAATTTTTTATTTTAACATGTAACAGACGATTAAATACTTGAACAAAATCTGATAAAATTTTCAAACAGTACTTTTAAAATAAAATATTCTGTTACCTAAGTCACCTTGGTTTTATTTTTAAATTTTTTGAATCAATATTAAATATATTTAATTAATAATAATTTTTTGTTCTAATTTTTAAATTTGTGATTTTGAAAAGACATATTTTTGAGTATTTATTAAGTCATCTCTATTACTCCCTGGTGGTTGAGAACACATTCGACGCATGCTAGATGGCTTAAATGAAGTTACGCGCTAACTCTCTTTCACTCTACCGTAAATATTTATCATTTTCAACAATCAGCAACCCTTATGTGCGGGCTGATTCAATTGGGCAACCATATAATATAATAATAAATAGGAAAAAATTAGCTTTAATTTGGTATATGATCAATAAATAAACGTTATGAACGTATAAGTGTATCGAAATCATACCTGTTTACACCTGGCTGCGAAGAGGTGCGGCCAGGTGCGCAACGGCAACCGTGATTTTTTGAAATCTTCATATGAATTACCGTGATGTAGACGTAATTTTATTCAAAAAACAAGTGAACGAAAGTTTTTCCCAAAAATAAATTAAAAATAATTCAATTAAAAATACTGGCGGCCAAATTTTGATAGGCAACCTGGTAAATATATATTCTTCTAATTATAATTAAACATAAAAATTTGGTTTTAAGCAAAAAACAGATGAGTGCACTAATCCTGCAGCCGGATCTCGTACTATAAGAAGCGCGAGTCAAACTTCTACACAAAGTTATCTCCAGTAATGGTTAGCTCTTAATCGAACAATCATTATGATTCTGTTCTTTCCGAGGGTGGGAGGTGTGAAGAATATCACTACACTAGTGTAGTTCTTTTTTTTTAAGTATTATGATCTACAGATTTCTAATATATCTTAATGTAATGTCAGTGACACTGCCTCAGTATTGAGGAAATTTTAGGAAATAAAAGTCAGGTTAGGCGATCTGAGAAAAACGTGGCACATCATTAATGTTCTGTATAATATAAAAAAAGAAACTATAAACTTAACTAGAAGCAGAGGCCTTGAAGGCTGTTGTTTGTTTTTTCAGGTGAGTTACTCTTTTAGGAGGTGTAATTTGTGATAAAACTTTGTATTTAATTGTGTTGCGAATAAAAGAAATTTTGTTTTTCCAGAAAACGCAATTTCATCTTCATTTCACCAAAGTATATTACCATTATAAGTATTTATTATGTCAGTCATAATCTCACAAAACTATAGTCGTCTGTTTGGGTCATCTTCATTTATTTCCTGTATCAAATGTATCTTTTTGAGATGGAATTTATAATGTTTCAAATCCCTACAGTAGTGCGCGAAAAATGAAGATTCTTTGGCTCATTTTCTTGAACTTTTTGTAGGATCTAAATTAATATGCCCTGAAACTGCTACTTCTGCCGCTTCCGATCCAAATCCTATTTTCATGTATGTATATTGTCTTTTGATTAGCTGCTGACCTTGATCGACGGAGTTTTATTATTAGCTGTAATACGTATGAATAATCGAGTTTATTGAATAAATTCGCTGTTCTTGTACTCTTCCGGTTTAAAAAAACTTGGAAATAATCTAAACTCTTTCTGCTATGGCATATACCATTTTGAAAGTATTCAAAAGCTAACTAATAATTTAATAACACTGAATAAACTGTCTAGGTATCAAATTAGTAATTTTTTGCGATATATAAATTGTGGTGGACGATCACTACATTATCTGAAAACTCAAACTGAATGCCTTCCTAATGATCTGCCGCAAATGCCTATATCGGAAAAATGTGTCCCACTAACAACAAAATTTCCCTATTTGAGTTCCCTATTTCAGTTCCCTATTTCCTGTAGCCTACTCTGTATAGCGACTACTTGAATGGGCAGTTTACCAAAATCCAGCCATTTGAATGGTGGAAACTATTCAGACTGGAAATGTACTGCACAAAAAAAATTTCTCATTGATTCCGGCTTATGGCGATGCATAGAATATGCCAAAAGTACAACGGTTGATGAAGATTCAGATGATGAAGCATTGGCAATAATTGATTCATCAGTTTAGCCAAATGTCATATGCAAAACTAAGAAATCTGATTCGAAGAGTCATGGTTAAATTTTCAAATTCAACATTCAAAGATTTTCAAGACAAAATTTGAAGATTTCGATATGTTAAACGATTATGTATATGGACCGAAGTGTGAGTATTGCAGCTCAGCTGGAACCTATAGGGGAAGGATAAGAAGATGAAATTATAGGCTGCATCACTCTTGGAGGCTTACCTCAGAAATTTTAGCCTCTAGTAACAAGACAGTGTTAGAGAATTTTGAATGCAGCAATATAATATCAATTGCAAATAGTGCAAAACTGTTATGTCAAGGAAAAGGAGATAATTCAATGAGTATATCAAAAGTGGTTCCAATACATTACAAAATAGAATTGAATATCAGAGTACAATTATATACAGTGTGTCTACTTAAGTTGGAACCATATGGAAAACTTTTTTATTAGTGCCCAACTAGCAAAATGGAATTTTAAAAGGACTGAATTGTTGTATAGCAGTCGAATAGCGTTGTTTTAAGGACTGTTTGTTTTTATTAAGCCTTTTGTTGCGATAATTTTGTTTTTTTAAGAAAATTGTTGTACTAAATGATTCTATAGTGACTTATACAATATATGCTATAACGCATTATACGATCAAAAATATCATTTTATAAGACTTTTATACCTATTGTATAAGAGTTCTATAATATACTATATAACTAACAGCTACAACATTATAAAAAAGTTACTTAAGCTTGTCCTATTGGAGCTGTATAATGTTGTATAATAAATATTGTATAGCATTCAATTGCGTTGCATTATAAAACACTTTTAGATTGTATAGTGCCTAAATATTCTTCGTTATGAAACAGTAATCGTATACCGTTCCATTTTACAATGAAATATTGTTTAAGGCATCTCTTTGGGATGAAATTGTTGCTTTATGAATCGCCATGTTTAAATAAGCAATTCTTGTACCGTTTTCGCCGCCATTATGAGCAACTGAGTTGGGCACATGAAACTATATTGAAAAATGTGACTTTAATTTGGAGAATTATATTGTGAAAGAATATTCAGAGGAAATCATAAACTATTGAAATCACGAAAAAAAGTATTTTAGGATTTTCTATTTTATTATTATCTACTTGAAACTTAACCAGAATTGAAGCGCTTCATTTTTTTGCCAAATATATACCTATAATCTATCAGTAAAATTTGGGGCGCATCAAAATGTGTGCTATTAAACCATCCAAATGGAATTATTTTTACTATCGATGCCCGCCCAAGCGGCCCAAGTCGTTTTTATAAGTCTCCATTTCTACAAATGGAATGTAGGATGCACGTTCAAATTGAAATATAATTTGGTTCTGATATTCTTCACTAAAAAATGAAATGCTTTTATTACTATTAAATCATTTTATAGTAACTATATAAATGATTATAAAACAGTCGATTAAGAGTTGTATAAATGTGTATTAAACAGTCATATAAGAGTTGTATAAACTTTTAATAGAACTGTTATACAACCAAACAGTTGCTTAAAAATGGGTCCTTTCTGGTTTTATGAGGATCATTTAATTGTTTTGTAGACCGTTATAAGAATTTCAGTATCCTATAAGATATATCTTGTAGCTGTTTTTACAACCCTTATAAAATTTAAATTGCTACTTGGGTGGTTTTATGGAAAAAAGGTATTGTTGATAAAAAGTTCTGCATGGTCCTAGAGTTGAAATGCAACCATCAGATATTAATTTTTCCAAGCAGTATACGAGGTTTGTCGAAAAATTTGAATTTTGTGCAGGAGTAAAGTATCTTTATTTTCACAATTTAGAAAAATGTTATAAAGTAAATTCAGGTTTTGTGATTATTTACCAATAGTTCCATATTAATTATTCTGGCTGGATACAATTTAACGCAATCTAGGATGCCCTGACATAAAGTATGTGACAGTGAATGTCACACAATAAAAATGGCAAATTTACTAAATCGTGAAGAAAAAATAGAACTTGTGTTAATTGTTGGAGACAATTACAAAACACATAGAGAGGCCGCAAATATTTCCAATAATAGACATCCGCATAGGAACATTATGCATTCCACAGTTACAAAAACTTAAAATAAATTTAAAGCTAGTGGAAGTGGAGAAAATTAAGTTAAAAATAAACAGCGAAAACGGGTTGCGAATGACGACACTAGATTTGAAGTGATGCTTTCTGTTGTAGAAGATCCAAAAATGTCATTGAGAAAAAGGTCCGCTACAATCCAAACTACTTCAATAAGTGAATATACAGTGGCAAATATTTTGAAAAAAAAAATATCATGCATACAAACCGCAATTTGTACACACGTTACTACCAAGGGATTACGATATCCGTTTTGAATTCTGCGCTATGGTCCAAGGAAAGTTGGTTGAAGACCCATTTTTTACAAGAAATATAATATTTTCCGATGAGGCAACATTTTCATCAAACGGAACCGTCTCATCACAAAATTGTCGCTGGCTAACAGTAATCCAAATTTTGTAATAAAAACTCGTAGCCAATATTCTTTTAAAACTAACGTATGGAGTGATGTATACGAAAATAAATTAGTTGGACCTTTTTTTTGGCATTCCTCAAATGCAGCACATTACTTACAATTATTAGAAAATCAAGTAAGTGATTTTTTGCACGACCTTCCGTTACAAGAACGTATGACAATTTGGTTCCAACAGGACGGTGCTTCCATCCATAGTACATTTAACGTTAGAGTACTCCTTGAAAATATGTATAATGGGAAGGTGATTCACAGATATTCTGATCTTTTTTGGCCTCCTAGGTCTGCTGATTTAACTCCCCTTGACTTTTTTCCATGGGGTTACTTGAAACAGCAGGTTTATCAGCGAGGACCATTTGATGATATAGACCATTTGGAGAAGATTATTTCTGAAGAATGCCAAAAAATTACTCCAAATATGATACGGAAAGTGATACAAGAGTTTGACAAAAAAACAATTGAATGTTTACAAAGAGAAAGTTGATATGTCGAAGTTGTAGGACATTGAATTAAAATTTAATTATGTTTGTTTCTTTTTTATAAATATTCTTTGTATGGATTTTCAAATTGCTAAAATAAATAATTATTATGCAGTAATGCATTCATTTTGTATCTAAATTGCAAGGTGGTTCAAAAACAGTAGTGAATAGAGATAAGAGAGATAAATTGTATCCAGCCAGAATAATCAATATGGTAAATAATTGGTAAATAATCACAAAACCTGAATTTCCATAATAAATGGCTGTAATTGCATATTTGAATATAACTTTTATTTCAAAACAACTTTACTCCATAACATTTTTCTGAATTGTTAAAAATAAAGATACTTTACTCTTGCACAAAATTCAAATTAATTGACAAACCTCGTATACTGCTCAAAAAATTGATATCTGATGGTTGCATTTCAACTTTTGGACCATGCAGAACTTTCTATCAGTAATAACTTTTTTTCATAAGACCACTGATAAAAAAGTTTTCCATATGGTTCCAACTTAAGTAGACACACTATATATACAGAAGGCCAACCGGCGTGGATGGATATCTCAACTTTGGTTAAAAAGGCAAGATGCTATTTGATTATTTGATTCAGGTTTAGGAAAAGAGTATTGGTCGAAAGCAATAAATACCACAAACTACTCAAGAAATGGACTCCTCAAGCAATTTTCGTGAACACTCTCGAAGAAATAATGTGGAGCGTAGAGAAGCTAGATCTTGGAAATTAAGGAGTTTTTGGTTGCAAGGCTGTGATCCATGTTCTTGAAGAAAAACGTCGAAAATTGGATTCCAAATGGGAAGTAATGATTTTTGCAGGATATTGTGAAAACAGCAATGGTTTTCGTTTTATAAAACCTGACTGATTCGAGAGAGAAGGTGGTGTCCCCAAAACATCAAAATGTTCAATTTGTGGACTTGGGAATGGAAAGTGGAGAAGACGGTGGAAGTCGAATGAAGAAATTTCAAATGAATATTCTATTTTCTATCAATTAAGTTTGCGCAGCAAACAAGACACAAAATCTGCTACAGAAGCTTTAAACAATAAGGACGCAGAAAATTGAAAAAAAGCTATACAAGAAGAAATGGATTTGCTTAAAATTATAGAGACTCTAGTACTTTCTGAAGTTTCACCTGTTGAAAAAGTTGTCAAATCAAGATAAGTGTTCGAAACAAAGTACAACTCAGATGGGGAAATTGAGAGAAATACAGCACGCTTGATAGCAACGAGCTACTTGCTGGATTATGGAATAGATAATGCTGAAACTTTCTCGCCCATTTTTCTAAGAGATTTTCTCTTACACTAGCTGCTAAATATGAGCTATACATCCATGAAATGAACGTGGGTCTTCACAACCTAAGCTGAAAGAAGATATTTATATTGGGTTATTCTTTCGCCCACCTCAACGCATGAACGCAAATGTCACCTGCTTGATTTATTGGTAACCCTTTTTTTCTGCTTAATGAACAACGTACATAAATTCCCAAGGAAAGTAAATTTTCCAAGAAACTTCACTTCACATTTCATAAGCACGCTATTTTATATTGCCTATTTTACGAGTGTTAAGTCTAGAACGTGATATGGAAAAACATATTTTTAAAATTTCAGTAAGTCTTTTCCCATGCGATTCGAAACGATCAACTTTCTCGCTGGTTATTCAAATTTATCTACCCACTTCTTTCTATGGTCGATTTATCATTTCGAAACTATTGGTGACTTTCAACTTCACACTCACGTAAGAATAAACTACTTTTCGCTTTCTAAAAGTATATATTCAAACCTGCAGTGCGGTTATGTTAGTTTTGATGTACTGGATAAATTAATAATCTAGAAACTCAGCAAACAACAAGAGCTCTTTTTTCCAAATGAATAAACTTTAAGTGTCACTTACACATCATAATTTTTGATATGAAGAAAAAAATTAAGGTCCAGTTGATGAATGAATGTATAGCTCTGATATGAAAATGAACCGAGGTGACGATAAAACTGGGTTATGCTGAATTGGAAGATTCGACAGTGAATAAGCTGTACAGAGTTGGTTATTTTGGTTTTCTTTGTTGGCGATACTTGAATCTAAAAAAAATGGACAAATACCAATGGTGCTACTAGATTTCTTCTTTTATACTCAATCATTGGTTATGTTTGATGTCTCTTATACCTGTTATTTGAACGAAGGGATCGGAAAATAGTCAATTTCAATGAATGCTAGTTGAGTATTAACTGTTCAAATATATATTCCACATAGTTCATAGTCAATGAGGTACAAACATTTTTTCAAGGTATTACAGTTTAGAGTTACCGTTCATTAGCATTTTTTTTAATGAAGCATTCTGTATATTAACGAATTGTTTCCAAACTATATTTCAATCATGTTCGAAAATAATATACACAGTTGAAGCTCTAACAAATTCTGTAAATTGATGAATAGAGGTTTATCGCAAAATTTCTAAAACACGTGAATTTTTTTTCCAATGGGTCATATAACGAAGAGATTTGTTTATCTTTTTGATTATCTGGGGGCCTTCAGATACCCTCATTTTTTTCCAATGGAAGGGTAGGTTGATCAATATCTTATTTGAAAGCTTTTCCAATTCCATTTTTTTTTTTGTTATAAGCAATGTTATAAAAATGAAATAGGGAAATATTCACTGGAATTACTTCAATGTATAGGTACACTTTTTCTTACTAGATAAGGATAATAAAAAGCCTGCTATATAGTTTTTCGGTCAATTTGAACTGAATGTGATTTATACTTATTTGCATTTCAACGTGTAAATTGAAAACGAAAAATTGAAGAATGCCCTATTCAACTGAGACGCATCGTATCGAAATTTCAATGATAATCGGATATGGGACAAAAGTCGATGTCGCTCGTTTGTTTCTTGAAGTTTATCCTGAATCACCCTGAATTAATCGAAGTACGATTATCAAAGCTGAAACTCGATGTTGGGAGTTGGGCTCCTCGACAAAAGCTCAAGTCAAGGGAGAAGTCCAGTTGAACATATTGTTGGAAGTTGGAGAAAATCCTGTTCCTCCAACTGGGCAAGTAGCTAGCGTTCATGGTGTCGAGTCACACAAGCGTTTTAGAAATTCCTAAAGAAGCCAATGAGCACCCATGGAAATTGCAAAACCTTTAGCAGCTTAACGAGGAAAATCCGTATGGTAGACTCGAATTTTGCGAAAGAACTATGGCTTCTATCTATGGTGGACAAATTGCTCTGGAATGGGTGCTGTTTTCTGATGAGGCTACGTTCACATCACATGGGCCCGTCAATCGACGGAACTGCCGTTATTGGGCTGTTGAAAATCCCCGTTGGATGCGTGAATGCATAAATGTCAAAGGTCTTAAAAAGCAAACGCCCGGGCTGGAATTATTGGTGATCGCAAAGTAGGTCCTTTTTTTTCACTGGAAACGTAAACAGGAAAACATACCTTAATACGCTCCAAAAAGAACTGATTACCGCTTTAGTAATTTATTCCTCAATAATTTGGTTCCCAGCTTATTTGACCCACGGATGTGGTTTCAACAAGATGGGGCACCACCACATTTTGTTCAAAATGTACGGAACCATCATAGCAAAGTACTTTCAAATAGGTGGATTGGAAGAAGGGGCCCAATTGTGAGGCTAGCAGGATCACCCGATCTGACCCCATTAGATTTTTTCATGGGAATACCTGAAGAGCAACGTTTATGCCAAGTTACGCCTAAAGTGGTACAAGATGTTCGGAATGCTATTTATAATCGATCAGGATATTGTCAGCATCAAGGTGGAGAGCACATTATCTTCCCATTCAATCTTCCTCCGACACACTGCTTATGGAAAGTAACAAAAAGAAATGGAGTTGTATCTGCAATTGGAGTAGCCATCAAATGAAAAATTAAAAAAAAGTAAGGGTGTCTGCAGCCCCCCAAATATTTTGAAAGATGGACAGATCTCTTTGTAATATGCTCCATTGAAAATAAAAGTTGACGTGTCTTAGGAATTTTGCGATAAATCTTTGTTATCAAGTTACAAAATTTGTCATGCCACACATTCAGAAACAATTTCATCAAACATACAGGGTGCGGCATTAGTGCGAGAATGTCCAATTACTCACTGAGAGATGCGAAAAAACTTTATTGAGATGGAAGTTAGACCATTTATAGGACCATATTTTGAAAATATTTCCAAATATACTGGGCCACCTATATTGGCGGGATAAACCTCACTCATCCTTTTCCTAATGTATGTTTCCCCATTTTTTTTTTTTTCATTTTCTCCAATTTCCTTGTCTTTGCAATATGAGATATTGCTATGTTATACGAGGTAATTCAAAAGATATAAGCACTTTTTTTTCATTTCCCAGTAACATCAACACCCTGTACCATTTTATAGATTTGATATCAAGGAATATTTTCATGCTCAAACGATTTTTGATATAGTTCACTGTTATCCAAAATTATTAACATAGCGCGATATTCGTTTTTTCATTACAGGATTGGTCATAGATCAGAATGATCATTTACCTACTGGTTTTTCCTCAATGAACCACCATGTATTTCAATATCGTAATGAAACTGTATTGTATGGAACATTATTAGTTCTTAAGCATTCCCCATACCCATTCGCCTCAATTTGTGAGGCATTGATAATACTTTCAGCCTAACATCATTTGAAATGAATATTAGGTGACATTATTTGAAAAAAATATTAGGTTACATCTCATAAGTTTGACGGTGGTAATATTCAACCAATGAGTATTTTCCAAATTTTCCAAGAAAAATTACAAAATAATCTGGTTGTCGCATATTAGGGAATTAATTGATGATGATGAACTCGTCCTACCAGTATCAGATCCTTGTTACATTCTCCTAGCACAAATACCATATCAGTTAGCACTTCCTGAGAAAAATTCATGTTAAAAATAGTAAATGGGAACTTATAAAAATAATCGTGTAAAATGTTAGAACTAGATTATCTCAAGTCATAGCCAACTAGAATATAGTGTGATTTTAGTAATGTTTTAAACACCAACAATCTTAAGTACTTATTCATTTCGATAGTTCACCTGATATTAACCATTTATGGATAATACTAGATCGGTTCGTGATTTATTTCTGAAAAATTATTTTTCTTAATTAACGTCAAACTTATAATATTTTACCTAATGTTTGTTTCAAATAATCTTTGGCTGAAAATATCATCAATAACCTACAAATTAAGGCAATTAGGTATAGGGAATGCTTAAGAAATAATAAAGTGTCGTACAATACGATTTCATACCGAAACTAAAATACAGGGTGTTCCATTTGAGAGAACCCAATTAATCCTGTACATAAAAAACAAATATTGCGGTATTTTCATAATTTTGGACAATAGTGATCTATCTCAAAAATCGTTTGATTGTTAATAGACTCTTGACATCAAATCTATACAAAAGTACAGGGTGTTGATCGTACTGGTAAATTAATAAAAAAGTGATTATATCTTTCAAATCACCTCGTATAACAATGCGATACCTCATATCGCAGAAACAAGAGAATCGAGGAGAATAAAAAAATGTGGAAATATACAAAGTGTTCCATTTGAGAAAAAGATAATCTAGGTTTATCCTGCCAATAAAGGTGGCTCTGTATATTTGAGAATATTTGACAATGTGGTTCTATATGTGGCATAACTTTCAACTGAATAAAATTTTTCCCGCATCTCTCACAAGTGAGTGATAGGATGTATATATCACTAAAAACTTTCAAAATTTACACAAATTATCACAGCCCACGAACATTTAGTCCTTCAAACGGATATCTATCAGGAAAAATCAGTGTTTGATTCAAAACAACAAACATCAACAACGGATTTCTCCAGTTAAGAAATTAGCCACCAAAACACTCAAGATTCGAGAACGCGAACTGCGCTGTAGAAATCCACTGAATGATCTTAAAACAAAAAATCAAGGTGAGCTCTCTTTCATTTTCGTTTTTCATTGCTATAATGAAAAAGACATTTTTTTTTCTGTGGTTGTTTCAAATTTGAAGGATACAGATCATTTTAATGAAAACTATCTACCCCACATATCTCTGAAGGCGTAACTTTCATAAAAAAATGAAAGATACGTTAAAATTTATATGAGGGGCGACATGCCTTTTTGCTCATAATATGAAGACGTTATTACTTCAACCCTCTTCCCATATGATCTCCCCTTCCAATTTTTTGAATAGAACACCCCATAGATTATTGCACTGTGGGATTCTACTTCAAATTACGTTACCAACTCTACTCAATAAGGTGAATGTTGTTTTGATTGGGGACAAAAACATAGTGACTGAAAAACTAGCGTAAACGTTTTTTAAAGTGTCAGGCAGACAGCTTAGCTTCCATAAAAATGATGTATATTCAGCAAGATAAAATTGAAATTGAGGGATTATTATACGAAAACAATGAATCTGCTAGAGCCACAACTAGACAGTTAACTGCTGCTAATCCCGGAAAAACTGCTCTACATAAGTACGTTACTGGATCAATGTGAACATTTTTTTAAACAGTGTCAGTTACCAATAAAAAACACCAACCACAACTAGTAGTTGAGAATAGTTAACAGCGAGGCTATGGAAGATGCTGTTTTGGGACAACTGACGTTAGAAAAACAGCAGTCAATAGGTGTTTTCGATTATTCACTTTTGACTGCTGGTAGCAGCTCGATGACTGTATTATAGGTTTTAGATGATGCACAACTTTTTATGAAGAATAACTTATTTTCCTAGAATCAATATTAAAAAAGTTTTCCATATGATCCCAACTTAGCGGGACATATTGTATACACTGTGTCCACTTGAGTTCGCACCATATGGGAAACTTTTTTATTCAATAGCTCAATAAAATATTTAAATAAAATGGACTGTAGAAAGTGAAAAATGTAAATAATTGGTTTTAAAAACTTACCAATAAAATGTTCCTATAAAATTCCATTGCTGACTCTTTGGAAAATGGGATGAAGGGGAAAAGGAAAATCGACCACTTTAAGTTATTAGTCACGTGAAAAATCACTAATGTATATTGATCGGTTTTGTGCCACAACAGTATAAAATTTTCGCCCCGCTGGCTACATAAAAATTCTCAACAGCTTTCGTACCACGATTGTGTTAGTTACTACTACTTTTTTTAATCCATTCAACAATTTTCGGACAAAACACGGAAGCGTTGTTGCCAGATAATAATCCATTTCAGGGAAGCTTAATAGGCGTAAACATACCCCCGACCCTGAAACATCGTTTTTTCAGCCACCAAAACCTTTTAATTGAAATGCCCAAACTTTAACCCGAACAAAATATAAATTTCTAGCTATAGATAAATACATGTAACTTAGTACAATTTAAGTTACTTTTGGAAAAGCAATAACAAAGGAACATAGTTTTCTAAAAATCCCGAAAATAAAAAATAAAAACAATTAAAATTCAACTCTATAATCAATCTATTGAGTTGGAAGGGTGTAAACCTTCACAACCGGTCGGGTAAAAGTACCTTTACCGGTCCTTACCGTAAGATTACGGATAACCCCGTCGCTACCCGGATGCACTTTGGAAACTACAGCTAAAGGCCAATGTAAAGGCGGAACGTTGTCAGTTTTCAAAATAACTACCGAACCGACTTTAATATTTGGCATATGTTTTGACCATTTAGATCGGGTTTGCAAACTGGTTAAATATTCCAGTCGCCACCGTTTCCAGAAATCCTGTATCATTCGGTCCACCAACTGGAATCTGTCGAGCCGGCCTGGTGATATAATGGTTGAAGGTTTAGCCGGAAAACCCTTTAAAGGAGATAACGTTAAACAATGTGCCGGAGTAAGAGCCTCTGGAACATCTGGAACCGAAGACAGACCACACAAGGGCCGAGAATTTAATAACGCTTCGATTTGCGCCAAAACCGTGGAAAGTTCTTCGTAAGTAACAAGTTGGTCCCCAAGGACACGATAGAGATGATTTTTTACCGATTTAACATTGCTCTTCCACAATCCACCCATATGTGGCGCTGCTGGAGTATTAAACCTCCACTCAATTCCGTTAACCCCTAATTCTGTCTGAAAAGCATAAATATACTCTGGGGAGTTAATAAATTCATTAATTTCCTCAAGTACCGACTTTACACCCACAAAATTAGTTCCACGGTCGGAATAAAGAACCTCTACTGGACCACGGCGTGAAATAAACCGTTTAAACGCCTGTAAAAAATGTTGTATGGACAACGAACTCACTAACTCTAGATGTATGGTTTTGACAGACATGCAGATAAATAAACTAACATAAGCTTTGTGGACAGGTGCATTTCTTTCCCTTCCCATTGTAATATTAAGTGGCCCAAAATAATCTACGCCTGTACGCGAAAAAACGCGTGCCTCCTGCACTCTCGTCGCGGGTAAATCGGCCATGAGCGGATTTAAGTTAGTAGGTTTTAAACGGAAACAACGATTACATTTATGTATTCGATTTCGAATTAAATTTCTGGCACCTATAATCCAATATTTTTGCCGTAACAAAGCTTCAAGCAAATAAGCACCCGTGTGCAAGTGAATGTGGTGATAATAATCGGCCAGTTTTTCAGTAAACTGACTTTTGGCGGGTATAATTATAGGATGTTTTCTTGTAACACTTAAATTGGCCTTTTCGATTCGGCCCCCGACCCTAAGCAATCCATCTTGCAAAAACGGGCGTAATTTTTGAAAGTTTCTTGGAACATCTTTATTCAAATTTAAATTTTGAATTTCCGAAGAAAATGTTTAAGTTGGACTAATTCAATTGATACTAATTCCGCCTTTTGAAGGTCCTCCGCCGTCATAACCTTTTTCCACGGAATAATTTTTGAAAAGCGCAAAACCCAAACTGTAATACGCAAGATTTTTGACCAAGAAGAAATCCGTTCTAACAATTCTAAAAGCGGATGGTTCTCGACCGGGTTTTCCTTTGCGATGAAAACTTTCGAGGTTTCATTGACTTCCAAAACATTAAAGTTAGGTAATGATAACGGCCACTCATTTTCCGGTAACGTAATCCATGTAGGCCCCGATAACCAAAAAGAATTATTAACTAACTGTGCCGGAGTGAGACCACGTGATAAACAATCCGCTGGATTTTGTATACTTTCAATATGATACCAAAAAGCGTTGGGAATATTTTCTTTAATTTGCATAACACGATTGGAAACAAAAATATCCTTTATATAAGGCGTTTTTAACCAACGTAAAACTACCGACGAATCGGAAAAGGCTAATACTTTAGATATACAAATTCGGTCATCATAAGTCTTTAAAATATGTTTGACTAAATTGGACAATAAAAGAGATGCAAGCAGTTCCAACCGGGGATCAGTAAGGCTTTTTGCAGGAGAAACTTTTGACTGTGCACATATAAGATGCACCTTTATGTCGTTTTCCGATAGCGACGAGACCGTTCTTGCATAGACTATCGCCCCGTAACCGTCTAAGCTGGCATCAGCAAACCCTGAAATTATCACTGGTTGCCGTTCATTTGCACCTAAATGCCTAGGCACATCAAAGTTTTCGAGAGCACCCCACTCCGAACAAACATTATCCCAAATGTTGAAAATATGATCTGGGACCGGTTCGTCCCAGTCGAGTTTTAATAACCAAAGATTTTTTATTGATAATTTTAAAAACAAAATAAAAGGAGCAAGCAATCCAATTGGATCCCAGCACCTGGCCACCGTGCTCAAAATCGCACGCTTGGACAAGTTGGGTCTGGAATTTTCAAACTAAAATTTAAGATGTCTGTTTTTGCATTCCATTGAATACCCAAAATTTTTGTTTCTGTTTTAAATGTGACATTGTCTGATAAACGACTTTCAACTGGTATATTTTCCAACAGATCGAGTGAGTTTGTTGACCACTTCGTGAAAGTAAAACCGCCTGACCGAAATAAATTAACCGACTCCTTATACAGTTGAAGTGCTTGATCTTCCGAGTCTACACTACAACATAAGTCATCCATATAAAGATCTCGTGATGCGTACTGCGCAGCCAAGGGATAACCTTCATCCCCTAAAAGCTGCCTTACAGTGCGTAGTGCTAAATATGGCGACGCTTTTAAGCCGAAAGCTACTACCTTTAGCTCATAGGTTTGAACGTCACCTTCAAGGTCAAACCGCCATAATAATCGCTGAAACCGCCAGTGTTCCTTTATAATATTTATTTGTCTATACATTTGACGAATATCCGCCGTAAGTGCCACAACCGAAAATTTAATAATAAAGTTGTAATATCCGTTTGTAGTTTTGGGCCACTGTATAAAATCTCATTTAGAGAGACACGTACCATTGTCCGAAGGTGCACTTGCGTCAAGTACAATGCGTACTGGTACTACTAATTTTTATGACAGGATGATGCGCAATGTAATATGCTAACCCAGTATCCGAGGTATTATACAAAAAATCCTGCATAACTTAATTGTAATCTAAACGTAGAGTGTGATCTTTTGCTAATCTTTTTTCTAAAGAAAATAAACGGTTCCCTGCGCTTCTTCGCGAATCGCCCAAATTATCCGGTGTAATTTTAAATGGTAACGCTACCGTATAACGTCTCGGAGCATCCATACTGTAGGTGTAAGAAAATATGTGTTCACACTGAACATCATTTGGATCCATTAAAAAACGTTTTGGTATCTGCTCAACTTCCCAAAACTGGGTCAAAAGATGTCCTATAGATTACTCTTCTTGCACTGAAAAAAGTACTAAAGGTGGTGAATTCGCACTAGGTACCTATTTTACCCATTATAACGTAACCGAAAGCCGTTTGTATTGCCACCGGTGAACCCAAAACGCCCACTATTCGATTTTGGCCTAAAATCGTAGCAAACAACTTGGGTAGCTTATCAGTAATTTTTTCAACTAAAATTGCATTAATAGTGAAACAGTTTTTCGCATTAAAACGCGATGAAATTGTTAACGTCGTTATACCCTTAACCGCTTGTAGGCTATTGCCAAAGACCTTGAATAGAGGAACAATATTTTGAAATTTTCAATCCTAACCTTTTACAACACTCGAGTATTAATAAATTTGCCCAGCTTCCCGAATCCAAAATCAACCGAACAGTGCTATTTTTAGTGGTATTTTTAGCCGCGCTATTTACCACCGTAACCACCACAGTCGAAAGTAAAGTCGTATAATTATTAACATTATTTGGATCACTAACTTTGGCACATAAGTGAGTATCTAAAATTTCATCATTATTTAGAGGGGAAACAGCCACTTCTACCTTTGTTTTCCGTAGCAACAAAGGTTGCCATGGGTTTTTGCGATTTAACTGGATTTACCACATAACCACTCCTTTGACCTGAACTAGAAGGTTTAGTAATATTAAAATTCAAAATTTTAGATTGACTTTTTACAAATTTACAAGTTCTGTGTATGTAGGTAAGTCCGTGTCCCTATATTTCATTTCAAAAGATCTGACAGTATCTTTATCTAACTTACTTAAAGCTAACTGGAATAAAATAAATTCCGACAAATTAGGTAAATTTAATATTTGTAAAGCCGACACCGCCACATCAAATCGCTCTAAAAATATATTTAATCCTTCTTCAGATTCTCCGGCAAAAGGTTTAAACTCCAATATTTGCTGCAAGTAAGAATTCGCCAGGTATCGCTTATTTTCATATTTCTCTTTTAATGCATTGTAAATAATATCGTAATTATCACCGATGATTGAAACACCTGCACAAACCCCCAAAGCTGGACCACGCAAACGTCCAACTAAATCATGAATTTTATCTAAATTAGTTAAACTAGCATTTTCATGAATCATACTTTCAAATGAAGAATGGAAAGTTTCCCACTGCCGCACCTCACCCGAAAATTCGGGTAGATCAATTTTTGGCAATTGAGGCACCTTAGATTCCACCACGGTAGCGCTTAACGACGTTTTCTCTTCCGGTTTTCCAATCTTTTTCAAGTATGCATTTTTTATGTGACTACAAAGTTCGTTAGCACTCATAAGTACATTGTAATCCGGTACGTAATCTGGGTTCGTGTCAAAACCTACCATATTAATTTCATCTAAAACCGAAATAAACGAATCTCTAGTGGAATCCGAAGACAAATAAAGAATTTTAAATTTTTCCTCATTTGTTTCCGAATCCAATTTCTTGGACAAATCATAGAGTGTTTGTAATATCGAATACAATGAATTCCTTTTTGCCGTGAGTGACTTAAATTGTCTTTCTGCTGTAGAAGTCATTATGTAAATTAACTAGGTAATAACAAAACTAATGTTAAAAAATAGAAAGCAAATACACTATATTTTAGGTCAAAGTTTGGTTTTGAAACAAGTAATCAATATAACTTAACCAATGGTTAGCCGAATACCCCACTTTTATAAACAAACTCGTGAGTAAAGTATAGGAATTTAACGAGAGAATTAAAAAAACGTAAGTTGTGACAAAGATTATTTTACTTAAAACCCGCTGTTTTAAGTAAAACTGACAACACCGCCCGAAAACCGAGTGAATTTAAAACTGGAAATGTTCTTTATCAATGCAGTTTTTTTCCGCGCTGAAAAAACCTGAATGTGAACAAATAATTTATACTAAATAAAATGCCCGATAAAATTATCAAAATAGATTCAAGGAATGAAATCCGGCTCGAAGGACCAAAATGGTCAATAGCTCGATAAAATATTTAAATAAAATGGACTGTAGAAAATGAAAAATGTAAATGATTGGTTTTAAAAACTTACCAATAAAATGCTCCTATAAAATTCCATTGCTGGCTCTTTGGGAAATGCGATAAAGGGGAAAAGGAAAATCGAGCACTTCAAGTTATTTGTCACGTAAAAATCACTAATGTATATTGATCGGTTTTGTGCCACAACAGTATAAAATTTTCGCCCCGCTGGCTACATAAAAATTCTCAACAACTTTCGTACCACGATTGTGTTAGTTACTACTACTTTTTTTAATCCATTTAACAATTTTCGGACAAAACACGGAAGCGTTGTTGCCAAATAATAATCAATTCCAGGAAAACTAAATAGGCGTAAACAGTTAATATAACGAAAAAAGATTATTCCCCATAAAAAGTCCTGCATGGTGTAAAAACTAAAATACAACCATCACATATCAAAATTTTCCAGTCGTATTTATGAGGAATGTTGAGAATTATGAATTTTACTGAAGAGCAAAGTACCTTAATTTTTTATTATATCGAAAATTGTTCAAGAATATTTATTTATAATTGTGAACTATGTTCAAATATACAACCATATCACAAAATGAAACGATGATTTTGTACATTTTTATATTGTCTAACCTACAACAGTAACAAATGCATAAGTATGATACATGTTTTATCAAGTTGCCATGATATTCACATATCTGACATTAAACGTCAAATACATATTTTAAAGTGACAATGAACTCTGAATAAAGATTCCGGTGATATTTAATTCACGAGATCAAATAGAAATTGTGCTGATTGTGAGTGATAATAATTATTATAAAACGTATCGGGAAGCAGCTGAAATATTTGATAACAGTGCAAGTGAGGCGACGAAGTTAGATGTAATGCTATCTACAGTGCAAAATCCAGAAGTGAAATTTCTTCAAAAATTTTGTGGCAAAACCGAAACTTCAGCAACTATCCCCATGTAAATTCGCCTTAGGTTCACGATTAAGACTCGTGATCAATATTCATTTGAAACAAATAATCTTTTTTTTTTTCGGAAATCCATGACCCCACAGAGATATCTAAATTTTTCACAAACTTAATTGTTCGATTTTATTGAAGACCCACCACTACACGAACGGCAACAAATATGATACCAACAGGATGGCGCACCATATCATAGTACATTGAAAGTAAGGCAATATTTGGAAAATGTTCCTAATAGAAAACTATAATACAGATATCCAGAGATTTTTTGGCTAGCTAGGTCACCGGATTCAACGTTTACAAATGTCCAGCATTTGAGAGGGGTTAGTACGGAAATCATTCAGACTATATTTCCCAACATGATTCGAGATGTGTTAAGAGAACTCTGTGGTAGCACGGAGACTTGTATTGAAAGAGAAGGTGGGTAAGTTGAGGCAATGGTGGTTTAATAAAAAAGAAGCTATTACGGAATATTCTCTGTAATTATTGTTAACAACTTATTGCATAATCATTATTTAGCACTTCATTCATGTTAAATTGTAAAATGAATAATTTTGTTATGTGTATCGATTATTTAAAACATTAACAAAATGCTGCAACAGAGAAGATGGGAAACTGAAAAATTATCATATTTTTAAAAACAAATGAGTTGAATGTCCATCAGCTACTAGTTCACAATTATAATAGTTATTTATGTACCAAGGCAGTCAGGTGATTCTTTATCAGACGAGTCTGGAGCTATGAGGTTAGGTTAGGTTAGGTTAGGTTTGGACCAGGGTTCTGGAAAAGAAGGATACTGTATAGAGTAGTCCAATCAATCCAACTGTATGCTGCTCCCATTCATAAAAGTCTTTTGTTGTCAACGCAAAGTGATTTTGCACTTAAAACTATCTGCGAGTACAGAGACGGTGTCTCTGGAGGCCGTACTAGTTATCTCGGGAATCCCACCCATAGATTTACTCATAGAGGAGAGATGCAGGAAGAAACGACACCAAATACTGACGAGAGAACTTGAAAAGAAAAAGGAAGAGGTAACTATGGAGGAGTGGCAAGCAAGGTGGAACGGAATCACAAATGTGGCACAATGGACGAAGCGCTGAATACCGGATATACCGAAATGGTTGGAATGCAGATTTAAACGAACATTTATATGACACAATTTCTAACGGGACACGGGAGCTTCAAAACTTATACCTACAGGATTAAGAAGAGTGAAGACGCATTATGCATTTATTGTGGAGCTATCGATAGCGCAGAGCATACTGTAATCGAATGTGAGGAGTTTACAGAAGCTAGAAAAAACGCAGCGGAGAGATCGGATAATGAAACAAAGACGGATAATATAATTGAGTGGATGATAGAAACAGAGGACAATTGGAAAATAGGATATGATCTTATAGATAAAATTATGGCCAAAAAAGAACAAGACAAATTATATGCTTTGATGTTTCATCATCTTCGAGACAAAGACAGCAAGTCGGATCTTCCGACAGTCCAAGTTTTAGCATATGATGAGTCAGATGACAGTGGCCTGTTAGACAACGTAGGTCATGCCTGCTATAGTCTAGCATTTGTTTGGAGACATTCTTCGAAGGATATATTAAAGCCTTCGGATGAACCAATCCTGGTAAATTATGCCAGGAGTTTAAAGCTCTCCTTGCTGTCCAGATATTTAGTGTTTGTTTGGCAAAACCTATTGCGATGCCAATTGTAGGTTTTGGTCCGATCGAAACACGTGCGGCACCCTTCCTTGCAAAAGAGTCTGCCTTCTCGTTTCCTTCCATGCCAGAATTGCCAGGGATCCAGATCAGCAATACTTTATTGAGTTCTCCTACTGAGGAGAGTCTTTTTTGGCAGTCTAAAACCAATTTCGACGTTACACGGTGAGAGAGGTGCGTTCAAAGCCGCTTGGCTTATTGTTCTATGTATGAGATTGGCAGAATTTGTAAATGAAGAAATTAAGAATATAAAGAAGGGCTCATTGTTAATACCCCATAATAATAACAATAATATTAATAATTCAGCTAACATAATTTTCAAAAACTTGACAATACCGTATGCTAAGAGGTTATCAGAAAGAATTAAGAAAATTGGTAATCAATTCAATATTCGAACTAGTTTCAAATCTAAAAATACGTTGAGATCTATACTAACAAAAACAAAACCAAAAAATGAAGAACAATCTCCAAAAAATTGCATATATCAGATATCTTGTGAATGCGACAAATTCTATTTAGGTGAAACATCTAGCTAGACCATTGAAGTCCGTGTGAGTGAACATAAAAAATATATCAAAGATAGGAAGTTCTTTACGTCAGGTATTTTTGAACATGCTTGGGAAGAGGGGCATGAAATTCAATGGGATTCGACAAAAATAATATTGAAAGAGCCCAATGATAAAAGACGAAAAATCAAAGAAAGTGCTTTATTACAACTAAATGCAGATAAATGTGTAGCTAGTATTTCAGCGGAATGTAGTCAAATGTGGTTACCAATGTTAGAAAGAGAAATTTCCAATAATCAATTACCTGCGTTATCAGGATGGTATCATAAGTTTTTATCCAGGTTTTCTTATGATTCATCATTGAAATAATTGTTAATCGATACACTCTTCAATACACAAAATCACCAAACTGAGTCATACATATTTTGGAAACAAAAATAATCATACACAAAAATTAACAACAAACAACAGATTAAGATTCGGGCATACAGCATTAACGCATGCGTTTCTCTTAGAAGGACAAGACCCCCCGATATGTCTTCATTGTGGGAAATTAACCACAGTGTCGCATATAATATGTGAATGATCTGAATACGGAAATATGCGGCAGATTTTTAACATATCTGTTATTCTCGCAGACAATTTCACGAACGCCAACAAAATTCAAAATGTATTAAAATACTCAAAATCAACCAACCTCTTCAATAAAATATAAGTATTGTAGTCGAAAACGATTAGCCTTTGCTCTTCGAATTCTAATGCTAATAATCACAGAAATCGATGTACCTACATTGAAAAAAAAAACGCGTTTTATCAACAACATTTCCAAAATAAACGAAAAAAAAAGCGCTATCCCAAGAAAAACCGTTCCTGGAACGTGCCCTTCACTGGATTCCATTTCTTATGTGGATCGACGCATAACCATAAACACCGACAGTCAGGCAGCAATTGAAGCCCTGAGTGGATACACCATCGACTCGGGGCTTGCTGACGAATGTCGAAAACGACTTGCTGATCTTGCAGGTCAGAACGCAGTGCGGCTAGAATAGATTCCGGCCCACTCTGGTTTTGAAGGCAACGAAATGGCGGATGCACTGGCTGCGGAAGGGGCGGCAGCTCCTTTCTGCGGCACGGTCCCGACCCTCGGCCTAACAAAACAAACAATACGCAAGGAGACGAGGAAGTGGCTGAGGAACCAGCACCTCGCTCATTGGAATGCTCTGCAGGGTCCTAGACAATCCAAACTTCTACTGAAGGGATGGACTGATGGACACGCTGGGGCAGCTATTGAACTACCAAGGAGTAGGTTGAGGAAGATAGCAGGACTCCTAACAGGGCACTGCTGTATGAGGAAGCACCTCTACAATCTAGGAGTAGAGGAAAGTTCCCTATGTAGGGGTTGCGGCATGACTGATGAAACGTCAGTTAATGTTCTCTTAGAGTGTCCACACTGGGCTGTATTACGCAGGCGAATCTTCGGAGACCCTGTCATGGCTCCTGGAGACACAAGCAGGCATCCACTGGAAAAGGTTGTAGCCTTTATTGAAGGGCTCGGCTTCATGGATGACTAGGTAGCAGGAATGGCACAATGGGCCCGCCAGAAGCCTCAGTGCCGGGACCGTGACTTTAGTTTGGCTAGGTCAAGGCTCGCCTGCACATTCTGTAGTAGTAGTAGTAGTATTCGAGCACAAATATTGTTGAACTCAAACATACGATTATATATCTTCTGTATGTTCCTTGTGGTATATTATTCATTCTTTTTTTAATTTCTTGGGAAATGAAACCACAATACTTTTAAATTCTTTATTTCAGCCGAATGTAGTAAAATTTGGTTACCAATGTTAGACTTCAAAACTTTGTTGTCAAATTTTATTAAGGTCCATTCATAGTAGATCACATCTCTGGTAAAATGTGAAATAAATATTTTATTTTATGACATTCCAAAGATATGATAGTCTACTAGAAATGGAATCCAGTGAAGTGCACGTTCCAGGAACGGTTTTTATTGGGATAGCGCTTTTTTCGCTTATTTTGGAAATGTTGTTAATAAAACGCGTTTGTTGTTACTTTCTTGTGTATGATTATTTTTGTTTTCAAAATATGTATGATTCAGTTCGGTGATTTTGTGTATTGAAGTGTGTATCGATTAACTATTCTAATGATAAATCATAAGAAAACCTGGATAAAAACTTATGATGCTATCCTGATAACGCAGGTAATTGATTATTGGAAATTTCTCTTTCTAACATTGGTAACCAAATTTGACTACATTCGGCTGAAATACTAGCTACACATTTATCTGCATTTAGTTGTATTAAAGCACTTTCTTTGATTTTCCGTCTTTTATTATTGGGTTCTTTCATTATTATTTTTGATGAATCTCATTGAATTTGATGACCCTCTTCCCAAGCATGTTTGCAAATAGCTGACTTAAAGAATTCCCTATCTTTGATATATTTTTTGTGTTCGTTTATTCGTACTTTCGATGGTCTAGATGTATCACCTAAATAAAATTTGTCGCATTCACATGATATTTGATATATGCAGTTTTTTGAAGATTGTTCTTCATTCTTTGGTTTCGTTTTTGTTAGTATTGATCTCAATGTATTATTCGATTTAAAAATAGTTCTAGCTAGTATTTCAGCCGAATGTAGTCAAATTTGGTTACCAATGTTAGAAAGAGAAATTTCCAATAATCAATTACCTGCGTTATCAGGATAGCATCATAAGTTTTTATCCAAGTTTTCTTATGATTTATAATTTGAATAGTTGTTAATCGATACACATTTCAATACACAAAATCACAAAACTGACTATACATATTTCAAAAACTTAAATATTCATACACAAAAAACTATCAAGAAACGCGTTTTATTAACAACATTTCCAATATAAGCGAAAAAAACGCGCTATCCCAATAAAAACCGTTCCTGGAACGTGCACTTCACTGGATTCCATTTCTAGTAGACTATCATATCGTTGGAATGTCATAAAATGAAATATTTCATTTCACATTTTGCCAGAGATATGATCTACTATGAATGGACCTTAATAAAAATTTGATAACAAAATTTTGCAGTCTTAAACTTCAAAATATTTTTTGATTGTCTAGTTGTCAAATTTTTTCTGTTGTGACAGCTAGGGATAAAAATTAATTTCTACTTATTTTTTCTTGACAACGGTAGCTGGAACGCTACCAAAACGTTGAAATAAAGAATTTGAAAATATTGTGGTTTAATTTCCCAAGAAATTAAAAATATGATTATATCTAATCCGTGCCACATAACATCATTGAAGCGGAGCTTGGGACCATTGAACTAAACTTGGAAACTCCGTTGAGCTTCCTTAAGATTGGCACACCAAATCCGGAATAAAAGCACATTTTTAGTATTCGTGAACATACATACATCTCTTTTTGGACAACTACATTTTTGGACATCAATTATGATAGCACATCTCACCAAATATTTCCCTCCTTTGATAACATCTGCTTCATTTGTGAACAGCCTGGTCATACAGCGAATGATTTGTCTCACAGCCCAATCTCAGGGATATACAAATAATTTTGAACCAACAAAGATATCCCTACTTTCGCACATTCACCATCAATCTGTATATCTAGTCAAGAGCACCTGATGGAATCTGACGTAATAGGAAGCTCTGCCAACCGTATAGATATATAAAATTCAGGTCTGGAGCCAGTTGATAAACCATCAAACACATCACTTGAAATTTCAAAACCACAAAGATAATAAAATTTATCACTTGACTTTCTACCCCACCTGATTCAGAAAACCAAAAATCCAACGAATAATTGCTAAGACGTCCAAAACCTACAACAAAATTTTAGACAAAGAATAATACTGAAGATAAAACGCACATTTTAAAATCTATAAGAGATCCCCTGATAACATTTATACAAAAATTGGAGGATCCAAAAAGAGGTTCAGGACAGAATTAAGAAAATTCTCAAAGGAGATACTTCTAATAAACTAGGTTCTATTCAGTTACCGAATGAAAAGTATTCAAACATTGAGGCAGAGGCTCTAGAGCACCTCCTCAGTGTGCACTTTCCAGGGTCGGTAGAGATAGAGCCAAGCTATGAAAACGGACCGGTTGCGAAAGCAAAGGCGACCAAGGATTACTGGGAAATCACGAATGAGAAAGATCTTCAAAACCCATCCTGTTAGATGGGTAGTGAACTCATTTGAACCCTACAAAACTCCCAGACCAGAAGGCATATTTCCCAAGCTCCTGAAAGAGGAATTAAACATCATAATGGGTCCTTTAGTTTTGATACTCCGAATCTGTCGTGCTCTAGGGTATATACCAATTGCATGAAGAGAGTGGAAGGTAGTGTTTATTCCCAAACCGGGAGAAGAAACGTACACTCAGGCAAAATCCTTTGGATCGATCAGTCTGACATCATTCATGGTGAAAACCATGGGAAAAGTTATTCAAAGGTATATTGAAGGAATAGTGCTTAGGAGCATCTCTTTACATAGGCTATGATGGACTTATCAAGCGGGGGAATCAGGAGAAGCTGCCCTACATAAGTTGGTCTCAGGTTCCGAAAGGAGTCTGAATCATGAGGAATAACCCTTGCAGCATCTCTAGACATTGAAGATGCCTTGGCAACACATCGATGTATTCAATAAATAGATCCCTCAATAATAGAGGTGTCAACGGACAACATGCAAATGGGTAGGATTCATGCTCAAGCATAGGAGATTAATAGCACATATGCATGATATAACTCGCACCGTTAGGACAACTAAAGGATGTTCTCAAGGTGAAGTACTTCCACCACTTTCACGGAACGTAACTGTAGATGACTTAATCCGCAGGTTGGACGATCAAGGCATATGTACGCATGGCTTTGCGACATAGTGATTGTCACCAATGGCAAATTCCCAGAGGTAATCATAAATGTCATGCAAGAAGCAATACGAATTGCGGAGGAATGGTGCCTGGAAAAGCAACTTCCAGTTAATAAAAAAACTAGCTGCTCTCAAGAATAGAAGGGTTTTTCCACAGGGTAGAGTAATACTGTTGTTCGGAGAAGAACTGGAAATATTCAAGAAACTTAGATGTCTGGAAGTGACCCTTGATTCCAAACTGAATAGAAAGACATATCTGGAAACTATCACTACCAGGGCGACTAGGCTTTTCTGGCAATGGAGTAATGGGAACTACGACCTGAGGTGGTTTACTGGCTTCACAAAACTGTGATTAGACCAACGTTCACCTATGAAACAATAGTCCGGTAGAGGAGGAAGTGGAGTGAAGTGTCAATAGTAGTGAATATATCAACTGAAATCCAAAGACATGCACTCCTTGGTATTACTGGGGCAATGAACAGCACAGGGACGGGATGAATGGAGACCCTTGTTAGACTTTCTCTTCTGTAATTTTTTGCAAAGACAGAGGCGGTAATGGCAATTCTTAAGCTGGAATCGGGAGACTTATGGTCTTCGGACAATGTTTCAGGAGGATACACTGAAAAAACTGGGACAATACCAGATGAACACATATTTCACATTAGTCATGATAGCATGACACCGGAGAACATATTCACCAAGTGATTGAATTTCATCATCCCACCCAGGGAGCAGATGATGAAACCAGATGAATCTGAACAAATCATCTGGTTCACCGATGGATCCAAAACAAACCATGGCACTGGCGCTGAGACGATTGTCACTATAGCCTGCATTGATGAAAACATCAGAAGAGGATATACCGGAAAAAAATTGAAATTTTTCTCCGACAGCCAGGCTCTGCTCAAAGCTATCAGCCAACAACTAGGTCTAAATTGGTGGAAAACTCTATAAAATCCCCTCAGACTGACAAGAGACAAGAAAGTGTCTCTAATATGGGTGCCGGCACATGGGGGGATTGCAGGGAATTGAATGGCAGACCAGCTAGCAAAAGAAGGCTTAAAAGGAGCCTTTACAGGTCCGGAACAGTTTTGTGGAGTCACAAAGGATAACATAAGAGGGCTAGTTAAGGAACACCAACTCAAATGGAAGCTGACACAAGGACACCTCCATACTAAAAGAGTCTACTGAATAAGTTAGACAAGGAAATCTCGTCCAGGCTGTTGTAACTGGGTCAAAGAGATTTGAGGACAGTTACCGACCTATTGACTGGACACTGTACCCTGGAGAAGCAACTGCAGGATGGGCAAAGTTAGTGAGCGTATGTGCAGGAAATGTGAACTTCACGATGAAATACCCACTCACATACTCTGCTTCTGTGAGAACTCACCAGGATTTAGACGGAAGCACTTGGGAGTAGAAATAACACAACCATCACAACTACTGAAGATCCCTCCAGATAAACGGGAGGCCTATATAGGAGACACGAAGTTTCTGGAATGTAAGTCGGTAGATAACATGGGTAATGGTACAAAGATTCAGTTCAAGTGCCTGGGCTGTTGAGCCCAACCCAAGCGTATGAATGAAATGAACAGTCAAACCGCCATGTTTTATGAACTACACTAAATTATGCGATTTTATAATTAACGCATCTGAGTCTGAGCATGCTGCAAGCATAGCAAAAAGTTACACCAACGACTTCCAGTCTGGAAAATCTACTATCATTTGTCCATCAAAACATCGAACATACATCTGTTGTTAAAAATAATATATCACGAATGAAAAGAAAATTGCGGGACCTATCAAACCCAATGAGCTGAATATTTTTGAAGTTGTAGAAAGAATTATCCGCTTCGTAATTTTCTCATGAGCATGAGCAATAATCAAGAATTTTGACTGATCTAATATTTGTTGATACCTACGTTTCTCGTTGCCTACTAAAACTTGTCGGAACATCATTATGAAGTCCGCATTTAATATTATTTAATTGATTCTCAGCCTGATCGCAACCGTAAAATTATTGCTAGCAATGTCTCTTGTACCGTTGGGCCAGTCATTAAGTGGTCGTCTAGCGAGAGACCGGAAGTTGATTTAGCTGACACGTCAAAACCAACACGACATTTTTTGGTCAAACTGGTGGTGTGGAAGGATGGAAATTAATTGATTTGATTCAAGAGGTAGTGACCCCCTGAAATTCATGTGATTTAGATTCCCATACTTGTCTGAAAACTTTGTATAACTCAACTTTGAACTCTTATCCTTTCGAAAACGCGATTCCAACCCAAAAAGTCTTTTCACACCTATAGAATTCGAGTCACCGATAAAAACCTTCGCATTATCTTTGAAAGGAAGTTTTACGATAAACCTACCATCCTTATTGTGAATTGTGGTCTTCACAAAATATTCTTCACACCTTTCTTCTTCACGTGATGGTTATCTTAACTTGAAGAATTTCCCTTTCAGTCCAAAATGTTTTCAAGTTTTTTTTTTAAGTTTTTATTTATAACGCATATGACTTGTGTGTAATAATTCGGGTTCACGTTTTAAATTGTCAATGTTTATTGGACCCGATATTATCCATCCAAGAACTGCATTGGCTGATTATTTCCTAATTTTATTCTTCCTTCCAGCAGAAATTCATGGAAAAATGAGACACCTAGTAATATATCAATCGGTTCCGAGACGTTGAATTCATTATTTGCTGAATTAATTGACTTTCACAAATTTATTAAATCCCTATAAAATGAGACGAGAGGTAACGGGTTGGTAATATTGTTTGACATTATTAACAACTACTGTGAATCAATTCCGAATTGACTGGTACGTGATTTTAATGTTGTCGAAACCCTATGTTTCATTTTGATAAAAATTTGTTTCATTCCTGCAATGGGCAATTCAAATTGTGGTCTTTTTAAATGTTATCGATTGTATAATTTTTCCGTGATCAAGCTTGTTTGACTCCCGGTGCCCAAAAGTGCGATTGTTTCGATCGAATTGTCATATCCGTCGTTTGAAGGAACCGTAGCCGAGGACAATAAAATACCCCAATGCTAGGCTAGTACTCACGATTTGACACTCATTAGATGCTTTAGATGCTTTATCTTGATCCACTACGTGAGAGCGTGAGAGCCTGTGCCGGCGCGCTATTTATTTCCGATTGACTTACCCCATCATTTAACCTTGTATTGTTTTCAGACCTATTTTGGTTCAACATTACTCTGTTTCGATCCAAAATGTCTTCGCGTTTGTGAGTGAATTCATTTTGCGCATGATTAATATGCTGTTCATCATGTAATGCTATGTTGTGACTCGCACCACACCTTTTGCAACCCCTGGACTTACATTGTGCATTTATGTGGCCTTAGCGAAGACAGTTTGTGCATAACCATAACCATTCTCACTTCTCACTTCATTGTATTTCCCACTGACTGGTAAATTTACAAACGACGGGCAACTATACAAATAGTGATTATCGATGCAAATTTGACATTTGATCCCATTTATGACACTATATACATGTTGTAGATTTCGATTGACGCCGTTCGCCGTTTTTTCTTCGCCGCGTGATTGATAATTATCAGTCTTTTCATTATCTACCCTGTTTATATTTCTTTTCTTCAATCTAAGACATCCTCTATTTAGAAACTCATTCAAGTCATCAAGTCATCCCATTCATTTTTTGTCACGTTATCTAATTTCTGCAAAATAATTGAAACTAATAAAATGTTACAATGTTCCGTTTGTTGATTCATTTCATTTGAAATGCTAATGTTATATCGTCGTATAATTTTCGTAATGATTGATAGTTTTGTTTTTGAAATAAGTTGAACAATAAACCCTTTGCTGCCATTGTAAATTCGGAGAATGTTTCCCAATACAGACTGCCTTCCAGCCTCAGCATCTTCTCTGCTGAACTTTTTGCTTAATACAAAGCTCTCCAACTCGTAAACTCACAGACATTTCCAAACAGCCTCATTCTTAGCGACTCCCTCAGTGCTTTAAGAAGTTTACAGCAAATTTACCAACAAAACCCTATTGGAAAATTAATAAAGGCTGAATTACTGGAAGCTGAGTTGAATTTTAAAAGTGTTAGGTTTATATGGATACAATCGCATATTGGAATCGAAGGCAACGGCATAGCAGATGCTAGTGTGCGAGACGCGATCTTCAACACTAATTTGGAAAGTGGATGTCGAAGCGTTGCTAGTGATTTAAAAGCATTTTTTGAAGCGAAAGTGAGTGCGCGGGAACGAGAGTGGTCGATTTCAAGATCAAACCTGAGGGAAGTAAAGAGTAAGGTATCTCCATGGCAACCCACTACTAAAAATAGGAAAATACAAATTACATTAACACGGCTTCGACTGGGACACTCAAGATATACACATTCCCATTTATTCACAAATAGTTAACCTCCGATGTGTACAACGTGTAATGTAATAAATAGCATAAAGCATATTCTTATTGTATGTCCAAAATACACTGTCGAACGAGAGACAAATAATTTTCCAAACAAGCTGGAAGTCCTCCTCGGAAAAGACTGCCAATACCAACAAATCAGACTATTTAAAATCGATAAATAACCTTTTGGTGGATGCGACATGCTTTAAAATAAAAAAAAAACCCTTTGCGTGGTGTATTATGATGTGTCGTTTGCTTTCTTTAACACATTCATCGCTAGCTCGTAATTATTATCGGTCTTATGAATGTCTTCTATGGTCCGAAATGCGGCATCCTTACAACTGCCTTTAAGATAAATAAACTTCCGCGTTTTTGATAATTCATTTAAAAATGTCATAAAAGCTTAGCCACGTTTCTATGGTATTGTAAAATCTTGGCAAATCGATATCTGGTAAATCAACTGTTGAGAAAACGTGTTGAATTGGCGGTGGACCCGACACAACTGTTGATTGTGCCATTTGAAAGATTATATATGCGTAGCTTGTGCATTTAAAATATCATGTTCCAATTATCCCGCTTTTCGAATGAACTTTCTTCGATTTCATCTAGAGGTTCCAGCTTAGATTGATGTTTTTTCAAACTCTCCATAACCTTTTTCTATCACCTTCTACTTATTCCAGCCGTGGTCTTGTGGTTATTAGTATATTCCAAAAAAATTTCAAAGCGTGTCAATTTACCCCTAAATATTCCCCTTTCGTGTTTACATCGTGTTACTACCGCATCTGTGTCAGCCATTTGCTTATGTGAATTTTAAACCAATTTATTAACCAAGAAATAGGAAAATGAGAGAGGGAATATGCCAAAGCTTGACGTGTGATAAAACGTAAATTGAACTATATTTTGTGTAAGACACGAGAAACCCTTTCAACTAATAAACTGGTCGAGAAGTCGCTTTAAACGTGAAATGACCCTTTTGACTTAGGTATAACGTGAAATTTATCCAATATCTTACCAAAAAAATAGGAAATAAGATCATGCTGAAGTTTATCGTGATTAAACGTGGGTTGAACTTGCTTCCGTGTTAACCACGAGAAATTATTTCAAAATATAAACTAAGCAAGAAGTAGTTATAAACGTGAAATAACCCACACTCGTGTTTTTGGATGGGGAATAGGTATAAACTGGAATATTTTTTCCTAGTGTTGTCTTGTATTTTTACTTTTGGCCAACGGTCGGCAACAGGCAAACCACGAAAGGTCGAAATTCGGACCGCCAAATATTGTAATGTATTGTATACCAGTATAAATTGCAAGACAAGAATTTATCCATTTTCCGACAATTCTTGAACATAAAAAAGAGAACTCCGAAGAAGGCATTGCAGTGTTCGTGAAAGTTTTGTCCAATCTTTGAAACGAATTTACTACAAGATTCGGAGACTTTGCAGAAATGGGCAAGCTATCTCCGTTTCTTAAATCGCCATTTCTAATTGATGTAGCTGCAGAATGGACAGATGTGGCTGCCAAGTTGTTCAATTTGTCAAAGCCATTACTTCAAATGGAAATAATTGATATGCAAGAAGATGTGTCTTTGCAAATGTCCTATAAAACTGTATCGACTGAAGAGCTTTGGGCAAAACATGTGCTAGAAAAATATGAAAATTTCAAAAAACCAACTATCAATTCGGCCACTATGTCACCCTCAATTCTAAGCCTTCAAAAAACTCACCTCAAAGAAAATAAGCTACTTAAATTTAAAAACTATCCAATTTTTCTGGAAAAAAACAAGAGCAAACTTTTGAAGGAGTTGCCATGCTTACCAAAGATTCTATTGAAGCAGCACACATTTCTCTGAACACCAATTAGGAGGTAATCGCCATATCAGTAATTCATTATGTTGGGTCAAACATTTGTAATTTTCATCAACCTCATCCAGATAAACAGTCACTTAATGAGCTTCAGAACATAATTGAGGTTTACTTACTTAAAGCTGCAGAATTCCTCAGCTAAATGTGCTACTTAACCTCAAATCAGATCGAAAATTGAAAATGACATTTATGAATATGTTCCAGATTCGAATGTGTTTATCTGTCTCACTGTCTTCTTAGTATTTAATGAATATAAAAGGAAATTTGGTTATTGATAATAATATTGTTAATGACAATTTAGAATTTTTCCAAATTTTGGATTATGGATTTCCTAGACAAGTCTACATCACAACTCAGTATATGGATTTATTTTATAATTGATCATTTTCCAAAAGGTTTCGTTGGACCAAACACACAACAGTAGAACTTTGAAAGCAAATTGAGGATATATTGGACTTTCCTCATAGTACTGTACATTCAACACTTCTTTGTTGAAATTAGCACTTCTAACACGCTTTGATGCAGACCACATGTGCATTACTTGAAGTGGTCTATTTTTAATGTGCATGACGTTCTGTCAGCGGTTATATAGGTGCTCTCTCGCCATGACAGACCTTGGAAAATATTGTGTGGTAACACCATGAGATCAAGTTGCAATTTCACATTGGGTGATTCCACGGAAGCATTTGTAACAAAACAAGAATTGTAAATAACAATCTGTACGATATACGGAATTTCATCAGGTCCTTATTTTCCAAGCCAATGTCTCATTGATTAATTTCCCTGTTACGCCAGTTTATACATACAGTGTGTCGCATTTAAGATGAAGACACCCCCATATTTTCCCTGTTTGAAAGATTACATGTTGATGGGCAACATCTTTTAAGTTAATCAACTGAAATCTGAACTTTAATATCAGCCTACTACGATTATTTCACAAACGGGGTCACTTTTCGATATTTTGCCTCGCGTAAAAAATATCGAAAAAATATATTCGAGAAAGTTGTTCAGAATATCATTTCAACCCCACATACCGAAATTCATCACAAAATTCGCATTTGTTCAATTTGATCAATATTCCTTTGAAAGTGTTGTTTACCTTACTAAAATATTTAAATACATGACACCGTGTCAAGATTTTAATTCCCACGGCACAATAATTATCAAAATAAATAATAATTTTGTATACACTTGGACCAAAAAATGAAAAAATTAAAAATGCGGATTTTTTGATAAAATTTGGTTTGTGGGGTTAACATAATATTCTGAACAACTTTTTTCAATAATTTTTTTTCGATATCTCTAACGCGAAGCAAAATATCGAGAAGCGGTCCTGTTTGTGAAATCGTAGTAGAGTTTAAAGTTCAGATTTCAGTTGACTATTTCAAGAAATGTGGCCCATCAATCAGTATGACTCTACAAAAATCTGAATCTGTAATTCTCCAAGCAGCGAAAATATGGGAGTGTCTTCATCTTAAATGCGACACACTGTATAAGACAATTTGTTTGATAACTAAAGATTACGATATTATTCACTTCGAGTTTTTGTAGATCAAGAATAATTCGAAACTTTGCATACTTTTCATAAATCATAATATATGGTCTATATACATCATATTGGTTCATAGCCGAACGGTATAGTGTTTGGATGTCGAGAATCATGAATAGTAGGCGTAATTCTCGGATCCTGAAAACAGTGTTAACTGTTTCAACTTTTCTCTCGTTATAGTGTGACATTTGTATTCAAATAACCTGCAATATAATTCCAACCTTATGGCTACCAACTTAAAAATCGCTTCGAATTATTCTGGAAAACTATGATAGAAATTGATGTTGAATCATTGAAAAAAATTATAAAACGTGCAGTAGCGTCGTTAGTACTTGAACCGAGGACCCTCACTGAAGAAGGCACGCGCTAACACATTGCAACAATGAGTACAACAATAACGGATGTCACAATCTGCCATACGGTCACTTATATAACCACACAATTTGCTTATTGTTACTTATTGTTTTCGTAGGTACTTTTGACCAAGATAGTGAGAAAAATATTATACACTACATAGGCCTAAAGTAACGCTTCCTGCCCTCCTGCCCTTGTAGTGTAATATATTATTTCTTTTAAAAATGTCCACCTTTCCAAGTGGTCCTGAACCAAATTTAATTATACCGTCTCAGGACCGTTTGTTTTGACGGCGCAAGTACTGTCTTGTCTGGTGATGACGTTTATTACAGTATCGGTAGAATGCTTTGTAAGCGTTATTGTTGTTACTATCATAAGCCTGTGTTTTTGTCACATTCGCCAGAAATATGGCTTATTTTGCGCTAATGGGAACAACTGACTTTTTGTTTTGATCAGTCGCCTTTTTGATCCTCCATATATTTTTTCAACCCTTTGTAGGATTCAAGAAAAATAAAGTTATAATTCAACTCGATAATGATACAAATATCTGAATTTACTCTTTCCAATACAACGTCACATTCCAAAATCAATTCAATCTTTGAAAACAGCCCTCATAACTTTTCAAAACCATAAAAATGTTCTGTCTGCATCTCCGTTAATGGGTCCCGCCTGATAAATGGAGTGAAGTTATATTCTTGTTAATGAATTATGGATACAAACCGCTGAAAATATGGATTATAACACCTTTGTTGAAAGCTAATAAGACATATATAATTAGAAAGAAATTCCATCAAATAAATCATGGATGTCACGCATCAATTATAAACTGCATTTCTCATAACAGCATCGAGTATGCGACAATCTTTGAATTCCATAGAGATATATAGAGGCAACAAACCAGTTCGGAATCCATCAGCTTTTAGGAGAGAGATAGAAAGTCGGAGGCTTAGGTTGTCTTTATCTAATAACCTAAATGCTATAGACACATATAAAGGCAGAGAAACCTCTTATCGTCTGTCTCTTGCCCTCTCAGTAGAGTTTAGACGGACATTTTAATCAACACAGTGGCTCATGGCTTGTTGCCTCTATTTGTATTACCTTAAGTTTGATTAGACACAACTACAAAACTCCAAGCTATGGTAGTTCACCGCATTGCTCAAAAGGTGTTGCTTTTTGCTTTTTGCGAATGATATATCAATCATGGATCATTGCCCCTCTCGATATTAGTCATTTCCACAATTGAAAGGTTTTATTTTGAGAATTATTGGCAAACGAGAAGCATAAACTTCCTATTGCGTAGATCTAGACGTATTTCCAATGATAAAATGAAAATTCAATATTTTGCAGATTTTTTTTGTATTATATTCAAGAAACTTGAAATAAATTCTTTTCAAATACCAATTTACCTGTAAATCAACTCGTATTTCACACAAATCTCCGGAAAACCCCAAAGGACAGAGACATATTGCAGTATTGTCACTTGTAAGACATTTTCCTCCATGTTGGCAGGGTACATGACTACAGCGATCTGCGGTACATTCCTCTGAAAAAAAAAAATACACTGCAGTTATCCGAACATATGAACAATAAATGGAATTCAAAATTTTGCACGAACACTTATCAGAAATAGTCAACAACGTTGCGCGGTGGTGAGAATCATCCACAAGACACCTTTGTACCTTTTATATACCCTACTGCTATATAATATTCCAAAGTACCTAGAGAAAAGAGTTGATTGTTCTAGAGATATGGATGGATGGATTGAATGATACATGTACCATAGTAAATATACCCGAGAGAGTACCACCATCACTATAGCAATGTGTTGAAGAAAGGGGTACCGTTTCGGTGGAGGCGCCAGTGTGTAAGAGAGAGATAGCAGCATCTGTGATCTGTATGTCTCTTGTGATCTTTCTGTCAGTTGTCGTTTGATATATGTCTGTCATTGGTCGTCTGCCATTTGCAAACTTAGACCACCCAAACAACTTCTGATGTAGTGATGTCATCCTCATATATTCATTTTTTCATTCGTTTGTTTAACGACGGTCTATTTCTGCGACTGAGGCTAATCACCAACGCCGGGAGGACTCTACCCCTAACCGGAAATTTTGACGAGCACTTGTATTCCAACCAGTGGTAGCGTTTTTCAACGAGCCCAACATCCATCGACTCGGGACCAGGGTATGGGCACTCTAAAGATGCGCAAGTAGTACTTCCGAAAGGGCTGGATCAGTTCTAATCCCACTAATGAAATTCACAATTTGATGAGATCTGTAACATAGACAAAATAAAAGAGATGGATTGGACCATAGGCGGTATAAGGCATAACGTTTCTGCGCAGCTCACCCGCGCATCGAGTCGCTGCGGTTGCGAGAACTACAAGACTTCTCACATTAGTAAAATAGAATAGAATAATTTTTAATATTATAAATTACATTCCACTTCCATATTCATCCTTCAATGTCGATAAATATCATAGAATAGCCTAGTATATCAACTTTCAAGTCGTTCAAAATAAAAATATACAAAATCCATTATACATTGGCTGGTGTGAATCTAGCCACTGCTTGTCAAAGTGTCAATAATAAGAATCATCCTACAAATGGTGGATAGGATATGAAATTAATTTACTTCTTATAATTTTTTTCAGGATTTTAGTTCTAATAAGGGAAATGGAAGTAAGTGAACGTTGAAAATATCATCACCAGATATAATTCGTTATAGTTGTAATTGTAATAGTAAACATTCTGGCCACTTCGCAATTTGTAGTAGGAATAAAACATTTTTCAAATTTCCATCTGATAATAATCAAAGTGAACAGTGGTACAGAATTTTAACTCCCTTACCAAGGATCCCAAGGATCAAAGGTTGTGTGAAAATAATTTTTTTTACTCCTATACTATAAGTTGTTAATTAAATGTCAATCTTCAATTTCATAATGATAGGTACTCATTATAACACTAGCTTTCATCATAAAACTGGAAAATTAACCAATAGAAATCTAGATTTTCAAATACCCAAGTAGACAGACCCAATATTTTCTGTAGAATGTTTGACAGTGTTTTATGACAGTTTAAATCTTTTGCGTCAGTTTTCGAAAGAAATGTCGAGCACCAGACCAAAAATACTGAATAACCTAGGTAAATACATTTTATCTAATTCCGCTATTAAATGTGACACTTTACGTCACTCCTTGACGTTAGGTAACGTCACATTTTTCATAACCTCCATATATCAGTTATGAAAAGTAGTTATGTAAAAACTTTACGTAACTGTTTATGTTTCAACATAGAGATACCACATGAGTTTCAAAGAATAATTTATTAATTAGGTAGGTACTGTCAAAACTGACAATAATTTCATTATTTAATCTGTACAATTACCCCATTATTTTAATTCAATAGTATTTTGAGATTTATAAACATTGAAAACATTATTCAGGACACAGTTATTTAAAGTAAGTCAATTTTCTGGGTGAATACATCATAGTAACAATACTTCTAACACCATTTGATTCCACTTCAATATTATCATTGTAATTGAAGATTTTATTGAATATTATGAAAGCGCGGAATTAGATAAAACGTTGTACGTAAACACGTTATGAAGAGAGCGACATTGTTCAACACGCCTAATTTGCAGAACTCGCTAGCGCTCGTTTTGGCAAATATTACGCTTGTTGAACAATATCGCTCTTTCCATAACTAATTAAGTAAATATCTATTTAAACATCAATTTTTGTTGAAAATGATTTAGGTATCACTAATTTTGTATAACAGTAACATATCTATACACTTTATGCTATTACTTTAACAATGTTGTCCCGTAGCACAATGAGGAAAGGCGCCCATAAGGTTGTTTTCGATTTGTACGTGCCGGGTTCGAGTCCAGTACATTTTTTTATATTTTTTTAAATGAAATTTGTTCGTAGAAAAAATAGTGTATGAAACTTTCATGTAATGGTTATCAATACACTCACATTAACCATACGAAACTCGCCTTTGGCTCGTTTCGTATCCCGGTTAATGCTTGTGTATTGAAAACCATCATTACATGCTCGTTGCATAATATACTATTATAATAATGCATTTACAGGCTACACGTTCATTATGCAGAATACTTATTAAATTTGTTTCACCTTTGCAATCCTTACATCATAACCACTAAAAAAAGTTGAACATAATAATAAAGCTTATTTTTTCTCGAATAAACCTCAATATCCACCCAACAAACTATGTTTGGAATCTAGAGTTTTAAGTGAAATAAATGTGATTAATCTCCCAAGAACAATAAATTGTATAATAATAATGAAGATCTGAGTGATACAATGATAATTCAAAATTAGATCCAGAAGTTATGTAGTTTTAAAAACGTAGTACTGTTAACTGCAAGAAACAAAAAGTTTCGTGGTCAATAACATAATTCATTCATAAAAAGGGACCACAAGATAATGTTTTAAAACGTTTTATCCACAACTGTCAGGTAACAGGTACGATTTTCAGTGTAATAATGACGTAAATCACCGCACTAGTGCGTTATTCAGTACATCACCGCATTAGTACGATAATAAGAATCAAGAAAAGTATTGATACCTGAATTAAATATTTAAAATAACACAGGAAGCTGCATTCTCGACATCCGAAGGGAGATTGTCTTCGCTTGAATTTATTTTTATAGATTCCATATAGAGTCCATTTTGAAACGTCAAATACCTAATACGCTTCTGACGGCGCGTCGTTTAAAACGTCAAAATATTCATACAATTATAATTCTACGTATTATATAGAAAAAAAATTGACAACAGTAGCAATAGTGAAGATTTAATATGTATGCCTCCCGAAATAAATTTCATTTATGAATGTGAGGGTTTCAATCAAAAATATGAGTAACGTACCTATATACTTGCTCTTTACATTTTCATGTATGAATATACTCTATAGCCTATTGGTAGGAATGGTTGACTCTGTCGCGGACGATCGGGATTCTCCCTGAAAGTTTTTTCTTTAGTCGTTGAGCAAGTATAGTTTTTAACTTCTGTAAAACGGCTATTAATCACTTAGGTAAATCCAAAACTCACTCGCTGCGCTCTCTCCGCGTGAATAATAGCCATCATTCTGCACTCGTTGAAGAATATACTATTATCAATTATAATCATTCCATTTTTTGTAATGAAATTATTATATAATGAATAATTCTTGGACAAATTGTAGAATTTACCTACCCACATTCCAAACTAACCAATTTAAATAAACTACCTTGAAAAATAAGTTCCGACAGCCCTTCCTGGTGCGCTTCGATAAATGTGAGGCCAACTGTTACAACATGATCGCCAACTCTTGTATTTCTCCATGATCTGTTACGCTGTTGATAGCAATGTTATCTCTGGTTGGTATATACATGTTATCTATGGTATATACCTTGTTTTTAAACAGAGGAGCTATTTGAAACAAATATCGTTGTCAGATGTATCAAAAAGCTGTGAGGAACGGGCGGCAATTCAACCGATCACTAGGCTGCAGAAATGCCAACTTAAACCCAAATCGCTCCTCTCAGTTCAAAAACAAGGTATGGTTCGTGCTCGAATGGGAATAGAGAATAATTTAAACATACAGTAGCTTTTTTGTACCCATATTTATATTATCCAATTTGACATAAATTACTTATGATAACCTCTCATTTTGTTAACAATGATGTGACATTTGGTTACAGCTTTCGCCATGGCCTGTGGCCAATGATGATTCAAATTGTAGATTTGCATTGATCCCTAATTGGAAACGACACCTGCGAGCAATATAATACATATGTCACATAATAATTGTCAGCTAGTTCGAAAAGTCTGAAGACTACCCTTCCAGAACACCCTCTCAATCTAGTAACTTTCAGTGGTGTAAGTGAGTTTTCTTAAAATGCTCCTTCCGGTTTAAAAGCAATGTATAGTTATTCTAAATATTGCATGCATGCATCACATTGTTGTTTCATGCTGTTTCACGACATTTTACGGTTCATGTAATGTGATGTACTTCGTTATTCAAGTTTGTGGTGGAAATGTTAATTAGTTATTATATCATTGATCATTATCGAAAAAGACGATGTAAAGATTTATTGTGAAGAAATATAACAGATAGTGCACTTGGTGAATTTATTTTGAGTGGAATTAAACTGAACATTTTCCATTACGTCATTTTAATTATCCTTGCACTACACAGTGTTCGTATTTTTTGCTTCTCAATATAAAACGTGGAAGGGGCACTATTTCTCCATTTGCTTCTCAAACATACATGTTTATCTCTGTTATATAATTTTAATTTTTCCACAGCCTTACAGCACATGCTAAGCCTTTTCAAAATTATTCACTCAGGTCTATTTCTCAACAATTGTTGTATTGTTACTAATCTTATATTGTTTCGTCCTGTTTGTCATCGAAATACATGAGAAAAGTAGTATATTAAAGTATAAGTGGATATAAAGGTCCTTAAAACACGCGCGATTTTTCGAGCACGACGGCGAAGCAGGAGTGCTCGAAATAGAGCAAGTGTTTCAGAGACCAGTTTTCCACGAATACCTTACGCTATTTTTTTCATTGGTGCACTTTGAAATTATAAATACTGGTATATATCACTACTTCAACAACAAGAAATGGAAATAAGAACTAATAATGTAAAATGGTTGAATTGCGTTGTCATGGAAATAAGGAAAACATAAACATAATTTACATTTCGATGGAATTCTGAGAATATCAACAGTATTAATTTAAATATCATTCCCTCCGATTTGAAAAATCGAAATGTTAATATCTCAAACAATACCAACATTACCTACTTTCCACTTTCATTTATAAAACTGAAATTGTTAAATATTGTTGAATGAAGGTTTTGACGTTACAAAGTACTCCTGTCAGATCAATAATGAAAAAATAGACACTCAGACTTCGTTTCTCGAGTTGTTAACGTTGCCATGGTAACTTTGAAAAACGCGCGTGATTTGAAGTTCCATTCAAACACGCTGAGGCGTGCTTTAAATAGGTAAAATGGTTCACCAATTGTGCTGTTTTTCATAATGAATGAAAATAAATGAACTGGTTTGTTTTATTTTTCCCTCTCCAAGCATTATATATGATCAATTTTTTGACATCTCATTTAATATAACCTGACTGTTCGATTGTTTGATCATAATTATGTTAAGTTACTTCAGATGGAATATCAAGAAATGGATCATATATATTATGCCATTTTACAATAAAAGTAGGATAGCAGTAATTTTGAGTACGCCGCCAAGACCTGTATAATAACAGGAGTCTTCTTTTTGGCTGTTAGCGAAGATTACAGCCATCTCAAAGGTGTTAGAGCTACTGATCCGACTTTTTACGGGGCGCCACCCGTACAATCAATTGACTGCATGAATATTTTTTTTATTTTTTTCTATTTTAGTTTAACGTGCCTCGACAGCGCTGGTCATTGGCAAAAAAAAATAAATACAGATATTCACATAATCATAACAAATTTCAAATAATTAGATTTTACCCACGACCCCTCCTGTAATCAGTCAATAACACACAGTCGGTACCAATGTAATGACGTCTATTACGCACTGTAAAAAAATCGCACAGCTGTAAAGTAAATCGCACGGCTTCCCTAGCAACATCTTAGCAACTGTCAATAGACGTCACCATTTTATTCAAAATTTACTATTTGAAAACATTCAATACGGCCATGTTTAACTATGAAAAGCTCAAAGGGCTAAGTATATGTATTGATTATAATTGAAAAATGAACTTTCGATTATCAACAATATATTAATAATGATTAAACGTTAGTTCTTTAATGTGCTTCTTTCATTGGTAATAGAGTAATAGAGATGGAGTTTACCAAGCACCTCTAATTATGTAACTGTTATTTCTCATGCTTCTTATAAAAAATACAAGTACAAGTAGGTCGTAGGTGAAGTATAGTACGTAACTCGTGTTGTAAAGCATTTTACGCACTCACGGAATTACGCACTCGCCGCTACGCGGCATCGTGCGTAACTTTTCCATTCGTGCGTAAAATGCTTCTTACCACACACGTTACGTAATATACTATTACGGTATAGGTTAGCTTTCAGGAACTGTACGACTTTCTTGATTTCGGTAGGGCAGTGAAGAATTCCCTCGATGTTAGACCTTAGATCAAATTGTTGATATGTAACAGAAAATTGTTTGCAGTCCGTCAGTATGTGCCTAAAGGTCACAATATCATTACAGCTATGGTGAGACGATTTTCTGAAGACATCAGATATCCGTGTGTGAGTTTGGAATGACTGATTTGGATTCTTCTGATTATAGTATCCTCTCTCCAGGTTGAGAAGTTAAGGGAGAGAGGAGAAGTCGATGGATGGATATCATGAAGTGCTGTCGTGCTATTGCGCCACAGGTGTCGCCACGAATCTTGTGTAACGTTTTTGAAGTGGATCTTTAGGTCGGTTACGAGTTGGACAATGTGTGTTGGACGTTATTAGTGGTAGCTTCTATTGCGTGGCAGTCCACAGTCTCGTTACCATTAATGCCGATGTGAGATGGAAGCCAGATGAGAGAGACTGTTATATCTTGAGCAAAGAGATTTTGATAGATGTCGTGTATGTACTGGACAATTGGGTTGTCAGTAAAGATTAACTTGATTGATTGAATGGAGAAAAGGGAGTCAGTGCATATTGCAATATTTATAGTAATAGTAATAGGGGGATAGATTTTATAATTGTTCGAGCGTCAGTAGGGAGATTAGTCGTTGAAATGAAAAGCGAGTGAACAGGATTGATAGAATTGGAGGATACTGTGGCAGCATATGAAAGGAGTAGGGATTGGCGTCTTAGGGGTAGGGGTAGTTCATTAGCTTCAATGTGGAGACTATCAGCAGGGCTATAGCGTAAGGCACCAAGGCAGAGGCGAAAAGACGCAGGCAGAGACATGAATTGTCACGGGTCAGTTTCCCATCTATATGTATGTTATCTCTGCTCGGGACCTCTTATACCTGCTTATATAGCGTTGCTGAAAAGTCTCGCACCAAGGGATTATCTTTGGAACGGATGGAGGAAAGTACTGAAATCCTAGGACTATGAATGAGACTCTTTTCTGCATATTTTGGAGCAAATGTCAAATGTTTTTGACGTCAGCGCTTAGCGTTACGGCCGCCATTTTGAATTTTTTCGAATGACAAACTAGGTCGTGTGACACATCTTAAGAAAGCTTATACTTATTCTAATGTATAACTTCACTCGAATATTATGATAGAAATTTAACAAAAATATTGAGAATATGATTTTAATGAAAACTGCGTGTTACAGAAATTTATAAACTAAACAATTATTTAAGTTGCGAATACTTCATCACAATGAGTGCTCAAAATGCTGGACATTTTTTTGTTGACAATGATACAATATGTCTTTGAAGCTACGAATAAAATCGTTGATCATTTGTGGAGTGATTCCCTGCATTTCGAGACGTATGCGATCCTTTAAATCGTTTTAGTTAGTTGGTCTGTCTACATAGACGAGGTCTTTCAGGTAGCCCCAGAGAAAAAAATCGAGTGGTGTTAAGTCGGGTGATTTTGCCGGCCACTCAATTGCACCTCTTCGACCAATCCATCTCTCTAAGGCAAAATTGTATTTAAATATTGCCTAGCGTCTCTTTGATAATGTGGAGGTGCGCCATATTGTTGAAAGTATACGTTCATATTAGGAAATAACCGATTTATTCCAGGTATAATTTCATTTTGGAGTAGGTCAAGATATTTAGCACCGGTTAGCGTACCTTCGATAAAAAAAGGAACGATCAAATGATTTTTCACCAAACCCGCCCACACATTTACTTTTTGTGGACGCTGTGTATGAACCTCCTCCATCCAGTGCGGATCACAATCTGACCAGTACCGAAAATTATGTCTGTTAACAGAACCGTTCAAGCAAAACGTGGTTTCATCACTGAATACCAAAAAATTCAAGAAATTTTTTTGCGTCCTTATTCTCTCTGTAACTATCTCACAAAACTGTAATATAATTGAAGCAATACGACCAAATCTGCTATTTGGTTACTCAGTTTAAATACATGTATCACAGTAAAAGAAATATAATAAAATATATAAATAAATAATTCTAAATACAACATGTAGACCTAATAATTTGATGGAATAAATAACATTTCCATAATAAGTTTTGGCAAACACTATATTCTAAATTTTATTAATCATTTTTGATAAACCTTGCATAAGCAAATAATTCAAGCTATAAACTGACAGATAAAAACAGGAACATCAACTTCAACAAATTGTGTAAAATACCAACTTAAAACTCGAGGGTATAAAAAATACAAATATAAAATTCTGACCAATGCAATTATGGAAATAACAACATAAAAATGAAACAAATACCATATGGAAACTATAACATTATTTCATTTGAATAAAGCTGCAATATTTTCAAAGATTGAAAATATCAATTTAGTAACAAACTTTGAAAATGAATCCCATTGCTTGAAAATAAAATGAACGAAATTTTGTTTGGGAAACAAATGAAAAAATCTTCAACTTGCAAAAATTCCTCAAAAGGAAAAAAATAGGAGAATTAATTGGAATTTGAAAAAAAAAATTTATAAAAACTAATATGAAATATTCGAAAATTAAATAATAATCTATTAAGATGAATCCAATATAAGTATTGTATATAAGTATGCTTAGTCATCCGGAAAAGTGGAACATAATGTATGCATTTATCTGCAATGTTATGGAAAGGAAAGAAATTGAAGACAGAAACAGGGCGGAAAATTAAAGATGTTTTTTCGTATCTACGGCTACTTCTGAAGTTATGGGCAATGCCTTTTTCCGGGAGTAAGCTGGTAGCACAAGAGGTGGGTGTTTAGTGGGTGCGAGCCCCACACGGTACTCAGCAGCATTGCACATCCCAGCTGCTGAGGCAGGCTGGTAGAGCTTCACCTTTTCCTCTGGGAGAAAAAAAAAAAAAAAAATATAAGTATCCAGTTAGCTGCTACTTTGTCGGCTTGAGTACGTACCATTTTGCTCATGTAAACTCTTAAACGTCTCGTTAAACAATAATAAAATTAAATATTCAAGAAGCTATTCAAAAAAAACTTTGCAAAGCAACAAATACTATTGAATTAAAAACGTCAATTTTCTTGACAACGAACCAGAGGCGGACTGAAAAATCTCCAATATTGGATGTGAAAAATAATTTTGGTATTTATTTAATTTATCGGTCGAAATTATAAACCCAAACAAAATTGATATGGCTATGTAGCCAATGTCGATGCCTTTCAAACTAGATCACTTGCCATAAGTTCCTATTTAAAATTATTGGCCAGAGTGTCACTGTGACGTCATCTATTACTATCACGTACACTTTATTTTCACCCTCCAAATTTTATTAATGTAAGTGTAGCCGTTCAAAAGATACGAGGGGGGGAGGGGACTTTTGAATAGCACTGTATAGATTGAGTGCAGCGGAAGTGCGCAAATAAATCATGACAAATGATATATCGTTGAAAAGGTCTTATTATCGTCCAGTATATAAGATTTAAAATTTTCCTAGCTCATACAGAGTGCAGCGAAAGTTAGTGTGCAAAACATTACAAGTTATCAGGCACGATGTACCTACTGTAACGTTTTGGAGACTTTTCAAAGGGTTTCTTAAAGTCACGTATTACGCACGTACGTCGCACATACGTCTCACGCACGTATCACTCAAGTCTCATGTAACTTTAGTCATCTCATGGATACTACAATTATTAAGATAAAATTATTGTGACAGCAATATTCGGATGCATTATGTTTTCTCGAAATTTTTTCTGTTCAAGATTGATAGAACATACAATTCTTGAGTTATTGGACGCGAGGTCTAAATAAAATGAGTTGCAAAGTATCACCAACGACCTAAGAGATCTGTAGGTGCCACCTAATCTCTTAAAGCAATTTTGAACTGAAAAAATCTTTATCTCTGCTCCTGCGGCACCACACGGCAACAAACTTCAGATTCTTGATCAATGGATCGACCCTATTATCATTATTAGACGTAACTCAGCCATCCAGCTGTCTTATGGATGTGAAAAATAGAATTACGGGGAACTTGATGTGACAACAATATTTAGATGTAGGTATTATGTTGGCTCGATATTTGTTCATTCCAGATCGATACCACATACGGTTCTCGAGCTATGAGCCGTATACTGTAGCTCGTTTATCAGGCACGAGGTCGAAGTTAAGTAAATTGCGAATTATCAATTACAACCTGAGATATCTGTAGGTATAACTATATATTTTATCGCAGTTTGATCGTGAGCTATTTTAGATCTGTCTTTGTACTGCATTTGCTCCAAGAAAAACCGTGCAGACTTTATTGATGCAACTGATTACCTTTTTAGCATCAATAAAGCTGTATCTCTGTTCCTGAAGCACCTACAAGTGAACACACTTTTGATTATCAATATGTACCATCAGGGTTCCCCAAGAGTAATTTCGTTAATAATAAAACGGAACACAATACTTGAAAATCTAACACTATGTCTTTTCTTCTAATCTCATATATAATTATAATTCAATGTAATATATGAATATATTATTTTTCATAATTGATAAAAAAAAAACGGAAATTCAGTTACAATGTCTAGATAAAAAGCAATCTCAAACACACATAACAAAAAACAAAAAAATCCGATAGAACCATTTATTCGGTCGAGAATATGACGCTGATTGTTTGCAGTTTTCGAGAACATTCAAGTATTATAAATTCAATTTGGTAGTTTAAGAGAACAAACAAGTATTATGAATTCATTCTGACATCATTCTGATACAATTAGTTGCTTTTATTTAAGCAATATTTTATGGAACAAATAGCCACCAAGCTGCGCTTCTCCCAAATTTCTTTTTATTCCATCACTCATCTTTCATCTAGAGCAGTAACAGCAAGTGAAAAACAGAGATATATAAAAGTAAGTGTATCTATCACTGATATTTTACTGTTACTTCATCTATATAGTATTGGAAAACATTATTTATTTCCACAATTTCTCCAATTTATAAGATATAAATACAGTGTATGCCATTAATCCTCACAATATATTCAATTTATATTATCAAAAATACAGATATCCATTTTCCCCAATATTCCCCAGTATTTCATTTTCTCCCTGCTTAGTTAGTCCATTTTACATCTTTGAACTTGTTTCATTTGAATGTTTTCCATTGTGGATGGAAGCATGTAGATATTTTCCAATTATCTCATTTTTTCTTTTGGATATTGACGCGGATATCGCGCGCGAATTGCGAAACGTCGACTCGGCGCGCATTCATGTGGATTAAAAATTATCACACTTTTCCGAGAAGGGGGAGGGAATACATATCTTCACCTCAAATTGACTGACTTCATGGGATTTCTACTAGCAAAAGCTACTAACAAAAAAAATTTATCATAATTCAATACATACCGCTTCCCGATAAGCATACTGACTTCCCTTACCCTTATTGGAAAACATCATATGGAATGAAAATCATTTTATATCTATGTCTCTCTATATACATGTTCATTCCCTTCCCCTTCCCAAAAAAGTTTATTCCACATGAATGCGCGCCGGGTCTACGTTTCGCAATTCGCGCTTTTACAATAACTGATTCCAGCTAAACGATACTGGTCAACTTGGCAACCGCGCATTTCCTCACCATATGATTTGAGTTCTTGTTTACCACAAATCACAACAATCTTTGCCATGACAACAGTTTTTCCATAACTGATTTCAGCGCTGACTGACCCCACGAAAGTGGGGTCAACTTGGCGACCACGCATTTCCTCACCATTTGATTCAGGTTTTTGTTTACTACTAATCACAACAATCGATGTCATGACAAAAGTTTTTCCATAACTGATTTCAGCTAAACGAAAGTGGGGTCAACTTGGCAACCACGCATTTCCTCACCATATGATTTGGATTTTTGTTTACTACTAATCACAACCATCACAACCATAACTGATTTCAGCTAAACGAAAGTTGAGCCAATTAAAGTATTGTATTTTTGGGCTTACTTTCGGCCACTTTTTCTTGAATGGAACATACAGAATCTTGTCCAAACCGCGACATTTCAACAAATTCCAAAATTTGGTATATGTCATCATATGTCACAATGACAAATGCGCAATTTCATACATTTTAACACTCGTTACTATAGTTACGGACCTACAGGGAAATTTTCGACAGCTGGCGGGATCTTATCGATAGTTCGCGGCATCTTATCGGAAGAAATTACACAAGTGCATCAAAATTACCGACAACTTTTCATGAAAGCATGTTGTCTAGTAACTGCATGAGTTTATCTTCATATTTTTGCGAAAGAGCCAGAATCCGAAGGAGGAGGGCTCTTTTAACAAAATATGGAAATAACCGTATGCAGTTTTTACTGACAACATGCTTGAATAAAAAATGATCAGGTCTACTTTGATGCACGAGTGTAATTCGTTAGAATATTTCTTGAGTAGGAGACATAACATTATTTTATTCTTGGCTTCACTTTCGGTCACTTTTTCTTGAATAGAACTTAAAGCATCCTGTCTAAATCGCGATATTTCAACGAATTTCAAAATGTCACAATGACAAATGCGCAATTTTAACAGTCGTTAATAATGTTACGGGCTTACAGCATTTCGATAGCTAGCGAGATCTTATCGATAGTAAGCGGCATCTTATCGATAGTTAGCGGCATCTTCTTATTAGTAGTAATACCCCTAGGGTCTTTATAATACCGAGATAGTTTTGTTATAGAAAATGCTGAAAGCTCGTTGCTTGATAAAAGCCCAAGGTCGCAGGCCGAGGGATATTATTCATAAGCAACACGCTTGAAGGATTCTCAGTAGTAATAACCCAAGGACATTGATAATTGTTCGAAAAAATTATATGACAGATTTCGAAAGCTTGTTGCTTGGAAACAGACCGACGCCGTAGGCGGAGGTCTGTTGCCTACAAGCAGCAAGCTTGAGAAAGTTGTCATAAAACTTTTGAGCATTTATCAATGTCCGAGGATTATTCGGATAGAAAATTTTTTGTTTCAGTATAACAACTAAATCGTGACATTTCGAAATATTAAATATTCGAAACTTCAAAATCGGCATAAATCAATATGTATCCATAGCAACGTAACGTGAAAATTGCCCATGGTCTGTTTTCAGTGTAATGTTGACATGATTGGCTGAGATTGTTCATATGATATAAAATGAGGAAATTTGATTGGTTTTTGGAATTGTCAAAAAATTTTCTATGACAAAATTTTTAGTATTCATTAAGGCCCGATAGTCCAGTAACTGAAGGGGTAAACCTATCAATATATTTGTCCAAGAATTTTTTTTTGGTGATTTGTAGGTCTTGACAGGTACTTCAAAGGGAGAAAAAGTTCTCCAAGATTGCCCCTTGGCTAAGGAACCAAAATGGCCCCTAACGCCCCCCGTTTAAATTATGAGAAAAATGAAGGTATATTCCCGGAAGAATAAGAGGTGGAAAGGGAACCACAAGGGCTTGAAGGGGAGGTGAAAGAAACATGGGTGGAAAGAGAAACAGAAGGGTTGGAAGATGATGAGATAGAAATAGAGCTGGAAGAACAAGGGATAGGGACAAGAGGGACAGAGGAAGAAGTAGAGGTAATAAGCGACGAGAATCACGCTGATGATGAAGAGGATGAATCTGAAGACATAAATTGGTTTAACATAGGGCAACAGCACCAATGAATGCCACCTTAATGCCAGTGAATGCCACTCAAAATCAGCGATTCTCGTCATGAAATAACGCGTTTTAATTTCATATTTGAAGTTCTAGAACTTCGTTCTCCAGCATAAACAAGCATGTTACTCGGGTTGAAAAATTATAGCTCTCGCGGATTTTCGGAAAAACTGGCATTCACTGGTTCCTGGCATTCACTGGTGCCTTTATCCTACTCTGAATTTTTCTATGTATTTTGTATTTTCAACCTAATTTTTATAAGAATAAATGGTATTTGTTTAAAAATTCCTTGTTTTTTCTGAAATCCTGCACCTATACTGTTCCTTCTGAAGTTTGCGAAAAATTTGCAAAAAATTTAAAAAATGCGAAAAATATTCATCAAAAAATTATTATTATCAGCTTCTATATGTATTGACTTACTAGTAGCCAAAACTCCGTCACTCAAGACTGCCACATGAAGCAATAAGATTTCGCAATTTTCTAGTAAACTTGCGACTCATATCCTTGTGAAATTACACTGAACATTGACTAATAGAATGAAGAGACACGAAGTGTTGCTGTGACACACAAAAATCGTGTGAAATACGCCAATAATTGCCGAAAAAACTATTGGTGCCCGGATTTTCATGTGTTTACACCACAATTTAGCGAGTGCAGGTATTCGGCTGGCGCCATCTACAATTGGTCTCCAAAGTCTAACAGGTGAAAATCTATGTATTTCCGAGGTTATCGAGCAGAAATTTAGTGAGAAAACACCAAAAATATTCGGTGTAAAAATTTTGGTTTTTTCAAAGGCCATTTTCGCAAAAAAAATATTCGCGGTGCGATAAAAATGATAGGAACCATTTTTGTAGATTATTTAACGACCTTCATTTTTAATTTAAACAAAAACTGTACTTGCGTATTTCGGGAGATATTGGCGGAAAACCGTTTTTTTGGGACTTTAGGGGCCATTTTGGGCCCTCAGCTAAGGGGCAATCTTGGTGTTTACGCCAATACTAAAATTTTGATTCCTTAGTAATAGGCAACAT
>CAJUYG010001418.1:0-22538 GCA_910591675.1 Galerucella calmariensis
ACGCTACTTATTTACGGGACACCCAGTAAATATTCCATGATTATAAGAACTTTTTAAAATAAAGATACAGAAGATGAAGCTCACTAATTTTATACAAAAAATAGCACAGTTGGGGAATTTTCTTCAAATTTTGGAATACACAAAGATTCAACAAAAATTCAAATTACAGTATAGTAGAGAGGGAATCATTAAAAAAACCACCTCCTCACTTCTTAGAAATCAGACAGCCTGGGACATGTCACATGATGAAAAAGTATGACTTATACCAGTCTTGGAAAGAATGCCATTCAATGGTACACAGACGGCTCAAAAGCAATAGAAGGAACTGGGATAGGAGTGTTCGGGCCAGGAACCAAACACTCTGAAAGCTTGGGAAAAACCCCAAGTATCTTTCAAGCGGAAATCCACGCCATAAGAAAGTGCGCCCAGTTCAATATTGATAAAGGATACAGAAGACAAAGGATTATCATAATGTTGGATAGTCAAGCAGCCATTAAAGCACTGAGCTCTTGTGTGATCAGTTCCAAAATGATGTGGGAATGTCTAGACAAACTCAATGAAGGCGAGAACAATATAGTCACCTTACTATGGATTCCAGGACACACTGGAATAGAAGGAAATGAAATAGCAGATGAACTAGCAAAGAGGGGGACTGAAATACCTTTCTGGGGGCCTGAACCCTTTTGCGGAATCAGCCCCAATGTAATATTGGAAGAAATAGGTAAAGCCGAGAAAAAGAGAATATCTGACCATTGGAAAGATCTAGTAGGGCATATACAATCAAAGATTCTTCTGGGTGACTACAACCTGTTGAGATCAAATGAATGCATTAGTCAAAGTAAAACTGCACTAAGAGTTTTAACAGGGATCCTAACGGTACATTGTCGCCTGAATGGGCACCTGAAAAAGCTCAAAATACTGGAGGAAGAAGAATGAAGATTTTGTGGAATGGAAGAAGGAACCTCCATGCACATAGTTTCCAGCTGCACAGCACTTCAGAATCCTAGAGCACAGCACCTGGGAGATTACTGGATAGAAGAAAAACATTTACCTAAGTTGAAGCCTGCAGACATCCTAAAGGTTCTCCGGGAAATAGGACTAAAGAAGCTACTAGTTTCTGATTCTCTTCTCAGAAACTGAGTAGAAGTAAGGGGGTACAATAGATCTTTTAGATCTCAGTGAATGTCACCCCAAAATACATACATACATCCTTATTAAAATGTACATAACTGAATTTGTCGAAATGTTGAATGACTTCAACCTTCAAACTAATTTCCATTGAAGTTAAATGAAATTTTGTTGTCTTTTAAACGTTTCAAACCAATTTTTCTTGAAGTTGAGGGTACAATAATTTCCATCAAAACTGAATTGATTCACTTGGCTTCACAGAAATAATAAAACATGACATGAAAACTAAATTATATCCTAAAACACATCCCTTGTCAAACTTGACTAAGTACAAACACACAAAGTGGAAAGAGAATATGGAATCTTATACGTGCTTCCAATGGAAGTCTAGACTACAGAGGATCCGTGTTTAGGATTTGATGTTCTCACATGCAAACATCGTATTTTCCTGGAGTTTGATGTGCATATAAATATTTTATATTTCAAATTAAATAGCATGTATCTCACAAACTAAGAAGGTTAGAAAAAAGTTGCATTTGGATAGGTATAAAAATAAAGTCAAGGAAAATAAATAAATTAAAATTTCATCTACCTTAGTTGTATATACATTGAGAGAAAGACAATCTTCTGATACTGGTTCAGTAGAAGGTTGAGGACAAAGAGGACCGTTCTTTGTGGCGTCGAAAATCCCTTCCCATTTTTCAACTGGAACTGGAGGCTAAACACAGAATATCATGAAACAACAGGGAATCTTTCTAAATTGAGGTCTACTTACTTTAAATCTTAAATCGTTTATAGGCGGCTTAGCATATTTTATACCTCTGAAGGAATATATTTGTTTACCAAGTCTAGAGTTAATTATAGATCCCTTTATTTGTCCTAAAGTTGTCGTAACCACAGGTTCTGCAGTACTGGTTGATTTTACGTATGATATGCACAGGGCGCATCCCAAAAAGAGCACCAAGCTTAACTGATGTTTCATACTAAAAAAAATATAACAAAATTTTCAATTTGGAGAAGTTCCTTTCAGCCTGATACGACATAATATTAATAATATAAAATTGTGGAATAGGCGGCAAAAAGAGGACAAAGAATAAATCAGAAAAAAACAAAATATATGGAAATAAAAAGAGAAAAGGAAGTCTATCAACCAGAAGCAGTGAAGTTAAATGAATTCAGTTTTGAAGTGGTTAACACCTTTAAGTATCTGGGAACAATTATCAGCAGCAAAATTGACACAAAAAGCGAGATAAGGCAAAGAATACAATCAGGGTACCTATAAAACCTATAATAAATTTGAAAATATCATGCAGAGTAAAAGAATAAGCCGAGCAACAAAATTAAGAGTTTACAGGACTGCGATAAAACCGGTATTTACCTATGCGGCAGAAACTATGAAACTTACAAATGAGGACGAAGAGCAGCTAATGTAATGATATATGAAAGGAAAATAATTGAAAAAATTTATGGACCAGTGAAACTAGGGAATAACGAGTACCGAAGACTTATGAATTATATTATGAAATTAGGAATGTATTAGAATATGAGGTGTTCTAAAACTAATGTCCCCGCTCATGCCACAGACATACCCATGGCATAGTATATGAACGAACCAGTATGTTATCTCGTGACGTCACACTGCCGAGCTCTCTGTGACCTACAACGTCGTTCGGATATGTTATCTATGGTTCGGATGACTATAATCATCCGGCGGCCAGTGCTGTGCTCATATGTGGTCTGTGGCTGTGCTGCGATCCAACCAAAGTGCAAGTGGTGAATTTGCGAATAAAATTATTTATTACAGCTTATATTTTTACGGCTTTTCGGTATTATTTTTATAGTTTATAAGCATTTTTTTGCAATGGATACCATTAAAAAGAAGAAATCGGGTAGTGTGTGTGTGTAGTTCGTGGATGAAACAATGAATATTATAATTGTGATGAAAATTTTACCGTTTTCCAAAGGATTCAGAAAGGTGAGAAACTGTTTGTATTTTCATACAAAATGTATAATACTTTATATTTGATCTTCATATTACATTTATGAGCTTTAGTTTCATGCATTGATTTAATTTGTTGTTTTTGTTTCAGAGCTAAAGTTTGGCTCGAAGCATGCGATAGGCCTGACTTGATGCCAAAAATAGAAACTCTATCCAATAGTAGTCATCGTTTATGTGGTGCTCATTTTGAACAAGACATGATTATGCAACATCATCAAAGAAAACTTCTTTTAAAAAGGGCTATTCCAATTCCAATTTTGTGGTAATTTAATTTGCAGCGTATGTGAGACGTATTCATAAGCGTATCAGAATTTAGACGATTCGTCTTTATACTGTTACCTTAGATCTTATGAAAATACGAATAAGGATACTTTTGGAAACTTGAATATGCCGCATGAAAATTTTGTACAATACATCTCATTATTAGAAACATTATTCCAAATGAATTGCGAGAAAGTTGCTACGGAATATAATATTGTTGAATCACTTATAAATATTAGTCAAACAACAGTTTGTACATTCTTGTGTTGATTTTCCAATGAAATATTTAATAAAACTTTTCTTAAGGGAACGACTATATTACACATTAAAATTTGTCAATAAAAATTTTAAAAACCATAACAAAATGAAAATTGTATTATGGAAAAACCAATAAATATTTGGTATAAGACTAATGTTTTATTAACTCATCAGTGTACTGTTCTACAATATTTAAGAAAAAACATTTAACACGTTCAAGTCATTTTAAAACGTATGCACCTACGCCTATGGTAAAATGAATCGTAAAACGATCCGTTCAAGGTTATCAAAAGCTCTGGCAATTTATGAATGAAATTTATGAGAGATATACTACTGGTTGGTTCATATACTGTGCCCATGGCAAGCGAATTTCCTCTTCTCTTTTTAACGAAACTCGTTACAACGTTCCCAAAATCATTGTGCAACGCGGGAACTCGCAGTACCCCTTCTCATAAAAAACAAAATATTTCCCTGCAAACTCACTGCATAGTACCTTTTGCCCCGAGAACGTGTGTATGGGGAAAAATAAGAAAGCCGGCACAAAGGGTGTGGCAACTTCAAAAATTGTGCTACTCAAAACTAAATAATATGTGTATTTTTCTTTAATAATTATTATAAACCTAAAAGTGAATAATCTCTAAGTCTCAGTGGAAAAATCCAAATCTACAATGTGCAATGTTTGTATAAAGTAGTGTAATGAATGTATCGTCGATGGATGGATACTAGGTAGATTATAGGTGTGGAAGGGCCTCTGAATAGGTGTGTTGCTGGTCACTCGGTGGGTCATCTTACAGGAATAAAACAACTACCTGTAGCACTGGGACACGTTCTGTTTATTACTTTAATTTACTATTATACATTAAACTACTTATTACTAACACTTATATTAATAGTAATGGTAATCATAACTATAATGAGAATCGATAATTAGAATGTCCCTTAAAACATTATCGTTAGCATATTTATACGACGAGTCAAGTTCATCATAAGTAAATATAAATAATACTATTTTTGTTTATTTCACGCTCTGAACTTGACTTCGTACGTGCAACCTTCCTACTTCATATTTATGTAACGATTCGTGATTTATTGAAATTAGCTTCAAGGGAATTTATGTCTTTTAATTAATAATTAAATATTTTGTAATAATTTAAATAATTAATAACTTTATATTTCGACCCAAAAGGCATGACACCTTCCCCTTTTACAAAAAGAATAAATTCCGTTGAACTTCCTTTCCCCCTAATGAAATGAATTTACAAATCTCCTAAAAATCGATGATAAATGATTATTAAATAATGTCATTAACCTACGGCTACATATATTTATAAACTAAATGTATGTCCATTGTCTTTAAAAATTCTTTACGATAACTTAGTTGTTTGTCGTGTTTATTTATGTTCACTTAATGTTTTTATTACTCTTATTATCCGAATTTATTTACTATCACTAATTGTTTATGGTGTTTGTTATAACACTATTCATAATTATTTGTAAACACACTCGCACTTTTGATTCTACACCTTTACAATTTTTAAGTCATTTTACAGTAAGGGTATAGTCTGTTTTTGTGTATTTCTTTCATCACACCTGATTCTAATTTTATTTTACAGTTAACCTCGCTTACCTCTGTGACTATAAGTGGACCTATATATTGAGATTCAAATTTGGTTCTATTTTCCCTCTTTACTAAAACTGAATCCCCTATTTTAAAATCAACTGGATTAGCTACCTTACTATTTTGATTTTGTCTACTCAGTTTATATTTGGTTAAATATTTCTCTGCTCTCTGATGAGCTACCTGCAGTTTATATTTTAGCTCATTCTGATATTCATAAATATTATAGCATGGCTCAATGTCGTTCGTGAGATTCTCGGGTAAGTTAGCACGTCTACCAAACAATAATTCAAATGGCGTATAACCATGATAAGAGCTTGGAGTCGTATTATAACAATAAGCAAATAACTTGCACCATTCATCCCAGTCATCCTTACTTTCATTTATAAAATGTCTAACATACTCATTAAGCGTTCTATGTAATTTCTCACAACCTCCTATAGATTGATGATGATATGCTGTTGAATAATTATGACTAATATTTAACATTTTAGTAAAGCGTTGAATATTTCATTTTTATATTCTGTGCCTAAATCTGTCCTAATCTGTTTCATCAAACCGTAATTTGGTATATGAAATTTTCAAAAATTCCACGAGCTATGTAAATAAATCAAACTAAGCGAATCTCAATGCATATCATTTGGGAGAAGGAAGGATTCGACATTGTCACCCGCAGCCTTTAATTAGTAAAATTACAGTCCACTTCCATCATAAGATTTGGGTGGATAAACCCCCCCCCCCGAATCATCATGAGGATATAGTAAACTCTATTAAATCGGAAAGGATACGTTGGTATGGACATGTTAAAAGAATGGAGAAAGGACAGGAGGTGGGGAGAATTACAGAATAGAGACCTAATAAGAAAATATTACCAGGAAGACCAAAAACTAGATGGGAAGATCAGGTCGATCAATTGTCGAAACTGCAAAAACATCTAGTAAATTGAAAATATGCAACAAAAAAAGTGGGCTGCCCACCACAAGATACGGGGTAAAAGAGCTTAAACTGAGCGGCTACAACTCCAACTGGAGTGTATAGCCTCGTATACATAATTAATAATATTTATTTCATTAGCTACCTCTCGACGATTGCTAAGTACAAGGGCACGGATTTTATTAACCATTAACAGTAAATACCGGTCCTGATGGACGTTCAGTATCATTCGTGTTCATATGGCCACTTGTAAAAGAAGGGAACTACTTACAAATCATTCAGTGGGACGGAACACAGTCAGGTTAATATCTACGTAACTGTTCTTCGGTTTCGTCAATTGTTTTTCCATGTTAAAAATAATGCTTAATGAACACTCGATATTCCAATATTTCAACACGTAACGCGACGAAAGAACCTATAAAATCGATGGGAAGCAACCGCCTTACGAGCAAACTTTTTCTTCAAAAATTTAAAATGTTTACCATGAACCGTTACTGTGAAATCATGCACATGTTCCATGAATATCTATTATAACTTCACAATATAACTTACCTTGATAAAATATTCTATGTACACATTTCACAATGATCACCCACATTAAACTGTAACGAACTCAAATTCACATCTACACTTTTATAGACTTGGATAATAATTCTAAGAGCGAATTTATTTATTTAAATTAAATAAATGATGGTATGATAATATGTCCTTCAGTGTCACCTCATAGGATCATTCAGTTAACAAATAAATCTAAGCATTTTTGTTAACAATTTAAAATACTATTTCAGGCGCAAAAATAGATTTGTCTGAATAAACTTCTTCCCAGCTTCATTTGCTACTACCTTATACGATGTATGTATGTGTATTTGTGATTTTTGTGGTGACATTCACTGAGACCTAAAAGATCTATTGTGCCCCCTTACTTCTAATCAGTTTCTGAGGAGAGTCTCAGAAACTAGTAGTTCCTTTAGTCCTATTTCCCGGAGGAATTTTAGGATGTCTGCAGGCTTCAACTTAGGCAAATGTTCCTCTTCTATCCAGTAATCTCCCAGGTGCTGTGCTCTAGGATTCTGGAGTGCTGTGCAGTTGGAAAGTATGTGGATGGAGGTTTCTTCTTTCATTCCACAATATCTGCATTCTTCTTCCTCCACTATTTTGAGCTTTTTCAGGTGCCCATTCAGGCGACAATGTCCCGTTGGGATCCCTGTCAAAACTCTTAGCGCATTTTTACTTTGACTTATGCATTCTTTTGATCTCAACAGGTTGTAGTCACCCAGAAGAGTCTTTGATTGTATAAGCCCTACTAGATCTCTCCAATGGTCAGATCTTCTCTTTTTCTCGGCTTTACTTATTTCTTCCAATATTACATTGGGGCTGATTCCGCAAAAGAGTTCGGGCCCCCAGAAAGGTATTTCAGTCCCCCTCTTTGCTAGTTCATCTGCTATTTCATTTCCTTCTATTCCAGTGTGTCCTGCAATCCATAGTAAGGTGACTATGTTGTTCTCGCCTAGTTCATTGAGTTTGTCTAGGCATTCCCACACCATTTTGGAACTGATTACACAAGAGCTCAGTGCCTTAATGGCTGCTTGACTACCCGACATTATGATAATCCTTTGTCTTCTGTATCTTTTATCAATATTGAACTGGGCGCACTCTCTTATGGAGTGGATCTCCGCTTGAAAGATACTTGGGGTTTTTCACAAGCTTCCAGAGTGTTTGGTTCCTGGCCCGAACACTCCTATCCCAGTTCCTTCTATTGCTTTTGAGCCGTCTGTGTACCATTGAATGGCATTCTTTCCAAGACTGGTACCTTATACGATAAGGTTATAGGGAAAATTTCCAATAACAAACCAGAACAGGGAAACAACTAGAAGAAGGAGAGGTAGATTTGTTGAAAACAGAAGTAGGTCAGTTAACAACAGGAAAAAAATTGCTAGAAACTGAGAGAAATTTAACAATTGTGTACGTAAGCATTAGGAATAATGTTACAAGAGCAAATCGAAGAGATAAATACTTTGAAGAATGTTGGGAAATGTTAGCAGTATGAAAAATAGTAGACTTATATGGGACAAGAGTACCGGAAATGAGCAGAAGAAGAAGGCCAAAAAGGAAGATAGTAAACAGGGAAGTTGAATTTCTCTATTAGTGGTTAATAATATTTTTTATTATTAACCCAGGTCAATAATGAACAAATTCAAATATTTTGAGAATTCAGGAATAGTAGTTCAACAAAAACTTGTGCAACATAATTTTGCATACCCAGGACATTGTCTTTGACATATTTGTAGCTTGAAATTACCTATCAAGATGAAATTATTTAAATAGAAATGCCATTAGTTCAAAATTCGCGCTCAACCAAAAATGACTGATAACATAACGAGTACGCTCATAATATATCGAAAACTGACAGTGTACTTGTCAGTCAGACGACGGAGTAAACGCTTCTCGTGGTGCGTATAATATACTATTTTCCACTACTAGCTGTGAAGTTGACAATTATTGCTTCTTCTAGCCAACTGAGAAGTTGGATTCCTCTATTAGTAGTTAATAATATTTTCTAATATCAACCTAGGTCAATATTGGACAAATCCAAATGTTTTGAGAATTCGGGGATAGTAGCTCATCAAAAATGGGGCCATCCATAAAGTACGTCACACGTTAATGGGGAGGGAGGGTATCACCGAAGTGTGACATCGTGTGACAAGGGGCATGAAGGGGTCAATAGTTTTGTGACGTCACATGTTAAAATTTAAAATACGGTATCCGCCAAAATAAACAGTACCGAAACAGAGAGTGCTGTGGAGTTGTTTATGTAATATGGATTTGTCATATTTGTCATTAATTGTTATTAGTTGATATATTAATAGTACGCTGCAGTTAAATTTGATTTAAAAATGGTTCTAACAACGGAAGAAAAAGTTTTTTTGGTAGAGCATTATTTTCGTTCATACGGAAAATGTCGTAATGATGGTCCAAGCTTAGAACAGGTGTCAATAAAATATCAACAAAAATTTAATAAAGCAGCTCCTAATAAAAGTGTGACGTTAGCTGTTGTTGAAAAATTTCACAAAATATTTCACTCGGAAAATCCGCCGGCGAATATTGCCGAACTACGGGAAAGAATACAAAATATTTTTCGGCAGTTACATCAACCACTTTTTATAAATATGTTTATTGACTTACAAAATCGATATGAAGCTTGTTTGCGTCGAAATGGTGAACATTTTGAACACTTACATCACAGAAATTAAAAATGTTTTTTATTTTTATTTTCGGTTCTGTTTATGGCGGATACTGTACTAAAACGCAAAGTTTGGATGTGAACTAAAATCTCAAGAAATTTACGAACTTGATCTATATTTATTAATAATTTAGCATTTTATTAGATTATTATGTAATGAAACTAAGTTAAAAATGAAAATAGTTGCTTTCTCTCGATTATTTTTATACATGCATGGGGGTTATAAAAATGTGACAGCCTGTGACAAGGACGGGGGGAGGGGTTCAAAAGTCCTGAAATTCGTGTGAAGTACTTTATGGATAGCCCTAAAACTTGTGCAACATATACCCAATTTCACCAACCATATCCTAAAGTTGGGTAATACCTAAATCAGATCTTGGAATTGCTAAATGAAATTTTCGTTTTACCACGAGCTAAGAATTACTTGAGAGTGACAATATTGGGTATTTTCTATCATGTTTAGGCGTTTCTTAGCGCATGGTGTAACGTAAATTCTATTTTGTCATTCCAAAATCTGATTTAGGTATTACCTAACTTTAGGAAATGGTTGGTGAAATTGGGCAATAATTTTGTATACCCAGGAGATTGTCTTTGATATATTTACTGCTTGAAATCAGAGCCGGTCTTAGGGTTTGCGGGGTTGTGTGCAAAATTTAATGCAGGGCCAAGGAAAAAAACTTTTATTCACTCATTATAAATGAGTATTTTTGCTCCAGCGACGGCACGTGTCTGTAAGGTAATTATTCCCTTATCGTGAAAAAGTCACGCTAGCGCGGGGCCGTGTACAGTGCAGACTTTGCCCCCCCATATATCCGGCTCTGCTTGAAATAACCTATCAAGATAAAATTACTTGAATAAAAATGCCATTAGTTCAAAATTCGCGCTCAACCAAAAATGACTGATGACATAACGAGTACGTTCATAATATATCGAAAACTGACAGTATATTTGTCAGTCAGACGACTGGGTAAATGCTTCTCGTGGTGCGTTTGTGAATTATTTTTAATTTTTGTCTAAAATTTGGCTAGTAGTGGAAAAAATTGTATATACGAGTATACAACATGATGTGGGAGACATTTATAAGCCTCGCACCTTATTCTGCTCCGGGCAATGCCCCTCGCCAAATAATTTTGGTGCTCGGTCAATAATAAAAGTCTTTACCACCTTTAGGTGCATAATATACCATTTTTTCAATTACAACCGCTATACACTTTAAAAATGAACCCAAAGTAAATTTTTGTCTCTCAAAATTTCACTATTCACTCAGGTGATCATTCTTTGTAGATCTCGCTACTAGAATTACAGTCCATTCTGTATAAAAGTAGCTTAGATTATTTCAAAAGAAGTTTCTTCCAAATTGATCGAGGTTCGCGTAATTGGTTTATGAGGTCTTTATCTCTAAATAAATTAAACGAATTGAATAATTGACGTGAACAAGGTATTCAATAAAGGACGTTTAGGAAAATTTATATCACTGATGTTTACGCTATTTTTCTATACCGAGTGATCAACAAAAACAAAATTCGATATAAACATTTTTATTTTAAAAGTACAACCATATCCTTCCTTTTTCTGTCATTCCTTGTATTTCAATCTAGTTTTCTGTATTTTGTCCCTCTCTGTCCCCTCCCCATTACAACTATTTTTATTGATACTAGTGGTATAGTCAACAACTTTTATAGTATTCTGTGGACATCGCTCCGAACTAACTATATAATATTGAGGATAAGTATCACTTCCATAAGTAGATAATAAAATCGGAAGGTAGTGACCGTATAGAGGAATTCCCAGAGGATGGGGCTTAATGAATATACTGAAGTGCTTGATGGATTGTTTTAAATTGATAAATGTACAGCTGCAAAAAAAAACAGATGGTTAAGATGAAAGGACTAGACCTGTTTCGCCGATATCACTTTGTCAATTAGGAAGACGCTATCAAACTGATGTTCTATCACTGCATGCTACTATTGTAGACTCCATTTCACGTGAGGAGAACCCACTTGGAAGCTGCAATTGTATGCGCAAACTTGTCACCAACCAATGCCATTTTGTGAAATTGACATTCGACTTCAAATCAGTAGCGTAACGTTTTCACATTTTGTAGGTTAATACAAATATATATTAAAATGTATTTATCGTGGGTATAGTTTAAATAAAATATATTTGGGCATTAATCGAAGCTTTTCGAGATAGTTTCACATACAATAGAGACAGGTATGTGAAAATACTTAGATTGGTGATGCTCGTTTGTAACGCCAATGGCATGAAACGAGGCGACATAGATAAACAAGACCGATTTTGTTTCCTGCGCAAGACAGTTGACAAACTTCACGTGGCTTCTTCCTATGTGGAACGGTGTTTTTGTCATTGTTTATTATTATGGCACAGATTATAAAGAGAACAGATACGAAAGCTTGACAGAGAACAGTAAAAAGAGAGACATGGGTGGACATATCCATTTAAATGCCCATCGTCTTATGTTGAATCCGTTCGGGCTGCTTCGCGAAATTTGTCAACAGAGTTGTCAATTTGCATTATATTTCCCCCAATTCACGATCATAGGTCAAATATTTTATAAGCATTTTTTTAAGTGTGATAGTTATACAGACACAAATATTCGATAATTACTTGTTTTAAATCAATTTAATTAACATTAAAAGAATTATACAATTAAAAAGATTATAATGTATAAAAATCATACCATAAATATATACTTTTTTCACAAACCACATCCTTGGCAACCATACACAATAACGGTGACGGCTAACCTAACCTAACTTAATCAAAACGTCAAAACATGCTCAAAATCACTTGTAATCTGTTCTCAAAATTCATAACGCCATTTTGTTTGATTCATTGTTTGAAGGTGTTCAATCGGCGATATTAATTGTGTTATTTGACCAATCGATTGTGCGTTGTGGTAATATTAACTATAAAACTATAGTGGTATAGATTATTATTCTTATAAAATGAATAAACATCACCGGCGGAGTGTATTGTTCATACAGAGACTGTCCAGATAAATTTTATTCGGAAAGAAAAATAAAGTTCTTTCGATTTCCAAGGGATGAGAGTATTTAATTTAATATCCCGGCCAATGATAAGAGAAATTTTAAAGTTTTTGATATTAACTTTGGTGCATAGGTGTATATATATATATATATTATTTGATCGAAAATAAATTAAGAATTATTTGTACTTTAAAATTTGGTTGATTTTTGTGATTATTTGTGTTATCTAAAAATGTATTTATTAATTAATCTCCCAAGAGTAATGACTTTTTATAACAAATCATAGAAATGTACATATGGGTATTTAATAAATACATAAATATATATTCGATTATGATTATTGTTTTAATTCATGGCGCAGTTTTAAAGATTTAGTGGAAAGAATCAACAGTGCAATTTGTTAAGAAATTCAGAAAATATTTTAAACTGGCAACATCGCGGCCATACTGAGTTAAAGGTCCAATGTCATTGACAACTGAGCTGAAAATCGTTTGATGTTTTACCGGGATTCGTATCTGTTCTCTTTATAATCTGTGATTATAGCCCGCTATAATATAGAAAAATGAGTACTGTCAGTTTTGACATTCAAAATATAAGCTGCGTTCGTTATTTGCGTCGCAGAGGCGACGGATTTTTGGGCATGTGATCACAGATTAATCTGAGCAAATTGCTATTAACGAACGGCCCGACCAATCATACATATAAACGAACTTCTAGCCTCCCTTTTGCCTGTCTTTCATTTCAGAGACTTCGTTTGAATTTGTCGTTTTAGATTTTATTTTTTATGACTGAGGCAATTTTGGTAGCTATTCATGGTCAACAAACAGTACGAGATTAATCTAATGACAGGAGTGACTACAACATAACCTCATAACATGACAAATAAACAGATTAATCTTTCTCGTCGGTCAAAATATTCCGAGCAAACAGATTTACATCGGACTGATCTGAGCGGAATTACCGAACAGTTCAGATTTACCTCCCCTACCTCTAGATGTAATAAACGAACGATTCAGACTAAAAAGATTAATCGGACGCAAATAACGAACGCAGCTAGTAATAGGAGGACGCGGCCGAAGACAACAAATGACAATTAATAAATTTGAGAACCCCAAAAAGCACAGAATCAATAAAACCTATCCTAACCCCCGAATATACTAATATAACCACCTTACATACCTTAAGACACTTTCAAAAATGTTTTCTAAATATCTGTAGTCGGTATACTGCCCATTATTCCAAAATTGTTTTATTCCATATTTAATAACAATCTCAAATTTTTTTAATAATACCACATTATCTTTCTTGGGATAAATAATATCAATTTCCAAATCCTGTAATGAATAAACTAAATAGTAAACAGTGCGTCTAAAAAGTAACCTGGTGGTAAACCGCTGACCCAAATTGTGTACACCAATGCCCAGTTTGGGCATTATTTTTAATTTCAATTCACTAACGCCAACTAATTCCCAAGTTATGCCTTCTAATTCCGCAGTGATACGTATATATTTAGTTACTTCCTACCGCCACTGCATATCTTTATTCAGGGAATTGCAAGATTTGTTAGTAACAGATTATTGCAGGGACCTCGATAAGTCATAGACACGGTGAAGCCTACAAAAAGCTATATGAAGAAATAAAGGCAGATCCAATACTGGGAATGCCAATGAATCAGATTGCCCCACAATATAGTTTCAAAACGAATATACAGTCTACATTCCAGAGAGTTATAGTCATAATAAAGCGACCCTAGCTTGGGTACCAGATCACCAACACCGAGAAAAAGATTTATTTGTGACAATCAAAATCTTATTATGTCAAATAAATATGATTTTCCATATGGCCTAACTAATATTTAATTTGTCGATAAGAAAGGATTTGTTTCAAGTTTGGAAAGTAATATTGTTGATGAATAAAAACATATTCATTGTCATCAATAAAATGAGTTATCTATCGAAAATTACTTTTATTCTTGTAAAAATGTATCATATTTGTCTCAAACAACATTTATTGAGGTATAATGACAAAATAGTTATATTAATCTTTGAAAGCATTTGAATTAAATAAAGTAGTTTTTCAATTATAACAGATACTTATTTTTGCAAGCTAACTATATTGTTTTATTATAAAAAAATTACTTCATGACAGAATGACATTTCTTTATCATAAAAAAATGTATTGTATGGGTAAAATATATTTCTTTACCAAAAAAGGTATATTGTCTGGTTTAACGATATGTTTTTTATTCGTAAAAAGTGTATATTCCCAGCAAATTATATTTTTTTGTTGGAAACAAATGTTCCTTCTTCAAGAAAACTATTAATTTTTACTAAAATTCAACATATTTATCATAACCGAACCATAATTTTCATAAACATTATATTTCCTTATAGTGAAAAAATATATTTCCCTAAAAAATCGAATTATTTATGGTATTGTTTTTTGTTTATGGAAGTTACCTACATGCACTATTCAATACACTGAGCTTTTGAAATGTTTCTAAATATTTAGAAATATATTAAAAGTTCACGGTGTATTAAGCAGTATGGGTAACTTCCACACGGTTCTCTAAATAATTAGGTTACTCAGTAAAATATATTTTTCACAAATATTTGTCTAAGCCGTTTCCAGACTATGTCGAACAACAAAGTTGACTTTCGTTTTGTATGTGTGGACTAGTCAATCGAATTGGTCGATGGTTAGTCTGGACACGGATTAAAATTACAGTATTTTTATGACAAACATGTTTAAATCTAATAAAAATTAATGGTCTCTGTTTATGCATAAAACTGTCTAGTAGGAAAGCAGGATAGGAATAAGAAACTTGCTGCTGAATATTTTGATCTATTAAAAAGAAAACTATACATTTTTAAAATAGTTACCATACATTTATAAAATAGAAACCATACATTGTTAAAATTAAACATACCTACATGATCTAAAACATAACCAGCAATAGTATCCACAAGAGAGCCTTGTCTATCCTTAAGTGTGCACATTAATGCTTTCTCCATAGTCGTTTTTTAGAGTGCTTGGAGTAGATCTGGCAAGTTTAATTGAGAAATGTGTATATGTTTGAGGTACATTTCCTTCGCTTGTTACTTCTACCTACTTGAATATAATTGTCATTTATTTCCTTACCTTCAAAGATATCTCACAATTCTTGTAATCGCCATGAGTTTAACAATTCATTCATTCTATTATTAAACTTATTTTTGTCCAGAGCACTTCAACCACATACTTCACAAAAACAAAATAATTAGTAAAGTTGCAAAAACTGATCTAATTTCACATGCAGACTGACGCCAAACGTATACAGGTGGTGACCGTTACTGAATAATAGGGAAGGGTGGGGTGAGAATTCTTTGTTTCAATTGCCACATAATTTGTAGGCTAATGTGATTTCTTACAGGTGAAGAAATATGTGATTTGTAGCAAATAAGTTTTTTTTCTCGTAACAATAAATGTACAATTATACTGAAATACTTATTTTTTCGGTATAAAGTAGATCTTATTTGAGGCTAATAATCTATGGGCTTATTTATAAAATGTAAATTTCCATGTGCTACAGTGAAGTTAACATAAAATTTGCTTAAGAATTTTAATATCTTAATGGATAATTTGATTATCCATCATGACTTTATTTATATTGATAATGGTTATTTTAACCTATCATATAATTTCAGTGGCTAGTTTAAGCCATTTGAAATATTTCATCATTAATTCTGGACAATTTCATTATGTTCAGACATTAACAAAAAATTTTCCTTCCCCAACCCCATTTAAATAGTCCTTTCGGACAATTCAAATGTAAATTTAAAATCAAAAACTAAAGTTCTTTAAACCCCCCCTTTTGGCATAGTCCATTAGGCTAACATTTTAATTAACTTCAAATTAGTTTAATATTTCCAATGTTTTTCCATTTTCTTTTCTTTCCTTACCACTCAAATAAACTTGTAATTTATTTGATATAAATATGTTTTAACATATAACATTTTTGGCAACAACCTATTGTTCTTTGGATTATATATTTCATACAGCCTGATGATGGTAATATTGTACCGAAACTAGTAGCGCATCATAAGTGTCCTTTTGAGGAACTTTTATTAAATTTTGTGGTTTGGACTTTGAGTTTTATTGAACCATTGGTTTGATGAAATATTATTGAAGATGTTAGGTTTTTTTCTGGGTAATGAAAACAAATTTTTTTACATTAAAGAAATTATACTCGAATAAATCATTTTTTTATATCAAAATTTCCCAATATTTTCACGTTAATATGGCTTCTTAATAATACATAAGCAATGTTAGTTTTAAGCAAAGGGGGGTCAAACAAATCAGTTTATTTGTCTATAAATAACTCTTCTCTCGGTGAAGGAATAAAAGGCAATGAAAAGGCCAAGCCAAGCAGGGAGTATCGAAAATCATGATAGGGCCAGAACCTTCCTGTAGAATTGCTAAATGCCTAACTAAGAAGAGCAGCCATAAATGGATAAACAACCAGGCGTTGAGCTGGTGGTATGAAACCCCAGGACAAAGGCACACTAAATTATTCCTTAAAAGCCCTTCTGCAAACTGTGCAAAACGACAAGGATGATGGAGGAATGCTGACCGGACATTGTAGGCTGAGGAAACATATGCACACAATTGGCCTTGCAGATGACAGCCAGGAAGAAGACGAAACCGCGGAGCACATACTCTAAGAGTGTGAAGGCCTAGCAAGGGTGGGATAGGACAAAGAGCCACTCCAATTCTAATCTACTCCCCAATTGACCAATAAACATTTTGAAGGACTGCAATTGACGAAAAATAACAGCATAAATCTGGTGCTACCTTAATATTTTCTGCTTGATTATCCGTTCACTGTTCTTGATTTGTGTCTTTTGTACCCTACACCTATAGCCTTATTCAAGGATTCCATTAAAAAACAAACAGCATATCATACCTATGTCGCGCTAGGGGAACACTTGAAAACATATAATACTGTGATAATCACCAAAAAAGAAAAACTAAAAAAATACAAATATAATTTTTGAAATTTTGATATGAAAAAATTTACTTAGGTACTTTTTGCTCTTATTCTTCGTCTAAGGGATGAGGGAAGGTTTAAAATTGTTGAAACTAAGAGTCATAAACCATTATAATGATCAGTAATTCCTTAGTAATGCACAGAATATGTAAAGTGTATCTTAAAGTCTTGGTTCTTAAATTTTATACCCATTGTTATTAAACAAGTGCGTATTTAGCTGTGATAAGAAACCGGACTCCTAGGTATTTTATGACAGAGCTCCAGAGGCAGACTCCAAAAACTAGTTCTGTACATTTCTGAAAGGACCAGCACTAGTTCTCCTTGGTTTACATCCTCCCAAACCCGATTAAAAAGTAGGGTTAAGTTGTTGTTTTTTATTTTGGATTTATTTCGTTTGTGCACCGGAAATGTTACAATTATTATAATTATATGTAAATACAAGCAATAAAAAGTGTATCAATAGAACATGTTCTTGTCGAATATAAAAAAGACCTGGGGCACAAAGGGTATTGTAGTAAATGAAAAGGTAGACACCCTAGCAAAGCTAGGTCTGAAACCAGTATTTGGGATATCGAAAACTGCCGCACGAGGTTGTACATCATCTCGGTGGATTCAAACATTAGTCTAGATACTGGAGAACAGGAGCCTGGACAAAAAAACCCTCGACAAATTAAAAATTAAAGCCTAGCAACCGAGCCGCCAATGACTATTCGCTTATTATTATTTTTTTCAATTGTTATTTAGAATCACCGATAAAATTTATTGAATGCATTCAACAAAGTATGTAACCGTCCACATTCCGTTTATTAAAGACAGGTGTGTGTTCTATTTTCGGATTTAAATATACATTCATCCAAGATTCGTGATTATTTCTCATAGTTTCCAATTTTTGTTTTTCACCTTGCCGCCCATGTATGGATGTTTTATTGACAAACGTTGAATTAAATCAATCTACATAACACTAAAATATTTTTGGATTTAGGTAATTTTATTTTTTAAGCAACCGTTGTATGTATGAATGTGTCAATTTTAAGACGATAATATTTCCAGATATGTGGATCAGAAGAAGGGTTACATTGGAATTGGACGCTAGATCTTACCTAATTAGACTTATTTTTACGGGGTTATTTAAAATCTAACGTCAACAAACCTTATGATATTTGTGACATGAAGCTGAAATAGACAAGGAAATGCAGGCCTTTGTTTGGTGGTGAATGGAGAGAAATTTAAACATATATTTTTGGTGGTTGGATCTTCATTCTTACAGAGGAATTGTTAATTGCTACATGACCCACTTTTAACAGAAATATCGCCACGATCTTTTTGGAAACACTTCATCGAGAACAATAGATGTCAAAATAATATATTATAACTATTATAACGCATTACACATTTTAAAGTTACTTTTAAAAAAATTAACCGTTCACTAAAGCACCTTCTAAACGGGCAATATTTTTAGTGCAATATGTGACTGCAATATTGGCAACTATAGCCCAGCCAGCATGACAACATTTCCATTGTAGCATATGGCTCTGCCATATATATCATTTGCGTCGCAGCGACTTATATTGTTTTAAACACAAAGTTAAAGACAAAGGAGAGTAGATTGTGGATTCGACCTTAGGCGTGAAACTTTAGATTACCTAAGTCTAGAAATAAGTCTTGATAACAAGTTAAAACTACCATTTCACTAGTTTATACCCTCCAGCACTACCGGTTTCCTTCTTTTTCAACTCATTCTTTGCATAGATTCTCAAGTTTCTTAATTTTTTGTAGGTCTCATATACCAAATTCTTCGGCGATAACTGCCCATCCATCTTTTTTAGCATTTCTGTCTTCATAAATTCATCAGGTTTCCACTTTCTATAACTCAGGATGTAAATGTATTTTATTAATAAACTCAATAATCTTTCCATTCGACCAAGTATTTTAGTCATTTTATATTCTGTAACCTCCAAAATTTTCATAACAACAACAATAAAGGAGCACCAAAACAAAGTAAAATTGCAGAGTATTTGCGCTGACCAAAAGATCGTCCGGCAACTCTTGCTGCAAACAATTAAATGCATATAGGCAACACAAAACATGTGTAGCTATATGGCCGGGACGCATTTAGGCAAAACATACCACATATTAACCATTGCTCTAAAATCTGCCGTGCTGATTAGTCCGCCTCTAAAATCTGCCGTGCTGATTGGTTCGTGACTAAACGCGGTACGTTTTGTCTAGATAGGGTCGAAAGCAGGTACGGATTGCCCTCACAGCACCTAACCCAATATTGAAATAAATATGTAAATATCAGAAATAAAAAACTTAAAAAAAAATAAAAAAACCAAGGACCACTCCGGTTGATCAAAGTGTAACTATGTATAGAACTATCAGTAAATAAGAAATAAAAAACTTAAAAAAAAAAACAAAAAAACCAAGGACCAACCCGGTTGATCAAAGTGTAACTATGTATAGAAATATCAGTAAATAAGAAATAAAAAGCTTGAAAAAAGAAACAAAAAAACCAAGCACCAACCCAGTTTCGAACCTACGACCTCTGAGATACAAGCCCAATACCCTACCAACTGCGCTAATCAGCTCACACAATGACATGCATGAAATGCGTACATAGATTCTAATATTTCTAATACGAGGGCAATCCGTACCTGCTTTCGACCCTATCTAGACAAAACGTACCGCGTTTAGTCGCGGACCAATCAGCACGGCAGATTTTAGAGCAATGGTTAATATGTGGTACGTTTTGCCTAAATGCGGCCGGGACACACTGAAAATATTGTCAATATATTACCTAGTCTTGGAAGCGCTTTGAGAAGCAACATCTACTTCTCGGGATATGGGCTTTTCACGATGAGCGTTAATTAGACGTTTCTGGCAAACCAGACAACGGATCAACCTGAAAATTTGACAGTATGCATAAATGAACATGATCTACACGCCTAAAATATTTTAGACGATGCGGCGTTGCCGCTTCTACTGTAAAGTAGCGGTTACTTTGATTTTTCAAAGGGAACACCCTGTATATAATATCATATTATGATTTCTTATTACTTCGTCAACAATTTCATATAGTATCTTCCCATACCCATCTCTTACCGTTTAAGAGATATAAATTAATTTTGATTTTTTTTTTCACCAAACATGTACTTTTATAAACGCTGATAATCTTGAACTCTCTGGTACTAAGACGATCAAATTCGGAATGGAGTGAAGTGATAACATAAGGATCCTCACTTCGGAGCTATATTTTTTTGCCTCATACAGGGTCGTTAGAAAATGCGGATACTTTGTTCACATGAAAAAATGAGTGGAAGTCAATTTTTTCAAATGGAACACCCTGTATTTTTCCACATTTTTGAGCTCTACATCCAATTTTAGATTGACTTTGCTCAGATAATCCTATTCCGATTTCGATCCGTTTTCGAGATAAACTGTTTCAAACAGAAACTGACGTGGTTCCCTTGCATTCATCACTTATTTTCGAGATTTAACATCTATTTTATACTATGTAATATTTCTTTTAGATTTAGTTTTTCAACAGTCACCAATCAGTCAATTCGAAAGTGATAGAGGTTCCTTAGAAAAAGTTACAATTTTATGCATTGAGGTATTGAGTGTCTCTACCGTACAACATTGCAAATTAGTATTTTTTCATAGTGTGCTTTGGAAATATAAATGATCCAATTTTGAAACGTCAAACGTTCGTTGGTGTTTTTGACTGATAGTGATACCAATTATAACCAAAAAATGTCAAGATTAGGTTACAGTAATGAAGATTTCTTGAATTTATTAATAATTTAGGGTGAGTGCAATAGAATTGCAAGTAGAACATGCCGAGTATTTCATGAAAGATATCCACAACTTCCGGAGCCGAATAATAATGTGATAAACCGACTTCTAAAAAACTGTAGGTTGAATGGAACCGTTTATCCAAAACTCATTCGTAGAAAGCCTGAAGTGGATGATGATGACAATAACATAACAGTTTTGGGATTTTTTCATGCATTTCCAAATGCTTCTCTACACGAAGCTGAAAGGGAGATAGGTATACCCTACGTGACAATTTATCGCATTCTTAATAAGCGCAAATGGCATCCCTATAAATTTTACTGTGTCCAACATCTGAAAGAGACAGATTTGCCTCGTAGAGTGGAATTCTTTGAATGGTTACTTGTCGTCAAGACTCAAGAGGATGAACATTTCCCAGACAATATCATATGGACAGATGAGGCCAAGTTTACAAAAAATGGAATTTTCAATAGACACAACAGTCATTATTGGTCGCCAGAAAATCCCTATGTCGTTCGCCAAAGGGGTTTTCAAGAAAGATGGCAATTTAATGTATTTTGTGCCATAAAGAATGAGTCAATTTTTTATAATGAGTTTTATGATGATAACTTGAATGCTACAAAATATGAAGATTCACTGAGAAATGGAATTCAAATGATTTTAAATCATAGGCCAGGAAGAGAACGTGTATGGTACCAAATGGATGGTGCTCCACCCCATAATTCTCGTTCAGTAAGTGAAGCTTTAACTGAAATCTTCGAAGACAGATTGATTGGTAATAATGGTACTTTTCGTTGGCCTCCTAGAACACCAGATAGCAATCCACCAGATTATTTTGTATGGGGTTTCATTAAAAATATGGTTTACTCCGACCCAATAAAAACAATGGAAGATATAAAATCGAGAGTTAGAACTGCTTTCAATAGTTTAACTCCAGAATCAATCAGAAGCGCTAAACATGAAAATCTTATGAAGAGATTACATGATTGTTTAAGTAGAGGAGGAGATGTTCTGAAATACAGTGATAATTGAATTGACTTACTAATTCATGAGTTTATTTTCAGTTCGTGTGTCAGCGTTAATAAAACTATTTTTTGAAGAGAAGTTTCATTTGATGGTTAAAGAGTATTTTAATAACTACTTATTCATTGCATTATCTGTGACTGATAAAGGAACATCGAATGGATTCTGTTAAATTTTAATAATAATTGATGAATTCAAGGGAACCACGTCAGTTTCTGTTTGAAACAGTTTATCTCGAAAAC
>CAJUYG010001418.1:22638-55418 GCA_910591675.1 Galerucella calmariensis
GTTTTCGAGATAAACTGTTTCAAACAGAAACTGACGTGGTTCCCTTGAATTCATCAATTATTATTAAAATTTAACAGAATCCATTCGATGTTCCTTTATCAGTCACAGATAATGCAATGAATAAGTAGTTATTAAAATACTCTTTAACCATCAAATGAAACTTCTCTTCAAAAAATAGTTTTATTAACGCTGACACACGAACTGAAAATAAATTCATGAATTAGTAAGTCAATTCAATTATCACTGTATTTCAGAATATGTTCGAACACATCTCCTCCTCTACTTAAACAAACATGTAATCTCTTCGGAAGATTTTCATGTTTAGCGCTTCTGATTGATTCTGGAGTTAAACTATTGAAAGCAGTTCTAACTCTCGATTTTATATCTTCCATTGTTTTTATTGGGTCGGAGTAAACCATATTTTTAATGAAACCCCATACAAAATAATCTGGTGGATTGCTATCTGGTGTTCCAGGAGGCCAACGAAAAGGTCCATTATTACCAATCAATCTGTCTTCGAAGATTTCAGTTAAAGCTTCACTTACTGAACGAGAATTATGGGGTGAAGCACCATCCATTTGGTACCATACACGTTCTCTTCCTGGCCTATGATTTAAAATCATTTGAATTCCATTTCTCAGTAAATCTTCATATTTTGTAGCATTCAAGTTATCATCATAAAACTCATTATAAAAAATTGACTCATTCTTTATGGCACAAAATACATTAAATTGCCATCTTTCTTGAAAACCCCTTTGGCGAACGACATGGGGATTTTCTGGCGACCAATAATGACTGTTGAAAATTCCATTTTTTGTAAACTTGGCCTCATCTGTCCATATGATATTGTCTGGGAAATGTTCATCCTCTTGAGTCTTGACAAGTAACCATTCAAAGAATTCCACTCTACGAGGCAAATCTGTCTCTTTCAGATGTTGGACATAGTAAAATTTATAGGGATGCCATTTGCGCTTATTAAGAATGCGATAAATTGTCACGTAGGGTATACCTATCTCCCGTTCAGCTTCGTGTAGAGAAGCATTTGGAAATGCATGAAAAAATCCCAAAACTGTTATGTTATTGTCATCATCATCCACTTCAGGCTTTCTACGAATAAGTTTTGGATAAAAGGTTCCATTCAACCTACAATTTTTTAGAAGTCGGTTTATCACATTATTATTCGGCTCCGGAAGTTGTGGATATCTTTCATGAAATACTCGGCATGTTCTACTTGCAATTCTATTGCACTCACCATAAATTATTAATAAATTCAAGAAATCTTCATTACTGTAACCTAATCTTGACATTTTTTGGTTATAATTGGTATCACTATCAGTCAAAACCACCAACGAGCGTTTGACGTTTCAAAATTGGATCATTTATATTTCCAAAGCACACTATGAAAAAATACTAATTTGCAATGTTGTACGGTAGAGACACTCAATACCTCAATGCATACAAATTGTTACTTTTTCTAAGGAACCTCTAACACTTTCGAATTTACTGATTGGTGATTGTTGAAAAATTGAATCTAAAAGAAATATTACATAGTATAAAATAGATGTTAAATCTCGAAAATAAGTGATGAATGCAAGGGAACCACGTCAGTTTCTGTTTGAAACAGTTTATCTCGAAAACGGATCGAAATCGGAATAGGATTATCTGAACAAAGTCAATCTAAAATTGGATGTAGAGCTCAAAAATGTGGAAAAATACAGGGTGTTCCATTTGAAAAAATTGACTTCCACTCATTTTTTCATGTGAACAAAGTATCCGCATTTTCTAACGACCCTGTATGAGGCAAAAAAAATATAGCTCCGAAGTGAGGATTCTTATGGTATCACTTCACTCCATTCCGAATTTGATCGTCTTAGTGCCAGAGAGTTCAAGATTATCAGCGTTTATAAAAGTACATGTTTGGTGAAAAAAAAATCAAAATTAATTTATATCTCTTAAACGGTAAGAGATGGGTATAGGAAGATACTATATGAAATTGTTGACGAAGTAATAAGAAATCATAATATGATATTATATACAGGGTGTTCCATTTGAAAAATCAAAGTAACCGCTACTTTACAGTAGAAGCGGCAACGTCGCATCGTCTAAAATATTTTAGGCTTGTAGATCATGTTCATTTATGCATACTGTCAAATTTTCAGGTTGATCCGTTGTCTGGTTTGCCAGAAACGTATAATTAACGCTCATCGTGAAAGGCCCTGTATACCACGACAGACAATGAATTACACTTCTGAGTTAAATAAGGGACAATATATCACTTGTAGGCCGGTTTTGGCGTATTAACAAATCAGAATAGTTGATTATATCGTGAAGATATCGTGAAAAGAAACAGGGGGTGAGTGAACATAGAAAAATGTGAGTTTAATGATGACAATCATGAAAACAACGCGCTGTAGCGTATAGCTGTATATCATTTACTGGATCTCACTGAAGCGAGTTTCTGAAAAGGCACAAAAATTCGGCCCCTGGTCAAAATAATTACCACCCTTTTTGTTAGTCTTAGTCGTGGTCGGGTAGAAAAAAAAACTTACCGTGAAGGTTATGTTGATATGTTGTGCTTTGAAATAATACGGCTCCTCGATATCTCTATCCAGATTAATCAGAGTCTCAGACGAACATTGATGATGACACAAAATGTTGAATATTTTACAAATGCAAAGATTATGACCTGATTCGGTTTCGTAGAACGGCCAATAGCCGGTGCTCGTGAAATAGGCCGTCGGCAATATCTGACACAAAATGTCGATTATCTAAAATAAAATTTATCAATATCTCATCATTCAACAAGAAAATAGTTTGATGTATCCAAATCTGACAAATTTTGGATAAGAAATAATGCTGCAGCAAAAAATGGTTCTTTACTCGCCGTTGATTGTACCGGGTGTCTCAATATAGGGCAAGTCCACGTGACGTCACGCTCTGATGAATCTGATAATAAACACACAACACTTGCTCTTATACACTCAGGTGCAAAAAATGCTATCCACGATTAATTTTTGGCAAAGTGGACAAAAATTTGACCATGTAAGTTTTGGATCGGTTTTAAATGTTGAAGGTTTGAATAAATAAAGACAGTTTTCTTATACAAGAAAATCATGGTGTTTTGGAAACAATTGACTTTATTCGAATAACGGAAAATAATGAAATCTTTAATGTGTTATTTTTTTGGAACTTTAGTTCTTAACGTCAGGTTATGTTTGAGCGACCGGGGGTCGCGACGCAAAAGATCTGACCGTTACGTTACGTTACGTTAGGTTACGTTGCTTCGTTATGTGTCTTGCTTGCGTGCGTGTGCTCTCTCCTGAGTCTCTCATCGTTTACTAAGCAGCGATTCATATGCTTCGGCCGGGAATCATACCCGGGCCGCCCGCGTGGAAGGCGAGCATTCTACCACTTAACCACCGATGCTATATTAAAATTCTATGCAAAGATGGTATTCGCAGTGCTGGTGATCTACTTGAATTTGTTCGGATAAATTTTTACTATTATCTCCATAATTTTTTTTTGCGCGATTGATCTTTTTTCTTTATTTACAGCATCGGTTGTCAGGACGGTAGGTTGTCTTTACTGGTTTCTAAGTTTAACACGTCGGTAAGTGGTTTACTTACCGTTCAGACGTCGAAAAGTAATAAATATATAAAATGAATAAGAACAATTTCATCAAAATGCACAATATATTTTAAACTGATCGAGAAGTATAAATGTCACTTTTGACATTCCGTCCATTCCGAAGAAATTTAAATTATTTTATTCGGAATTTATTTCAATACGATCGCGCAAAAAATGCTATAAGCATCTCGAACGTTAAGGGTAATTACAACGTTTGCATGTAGATTCCTCTCGTAAAATTGGACAAAATGATAAGAGGATTAAGGGGTCTAGCACATTTACTTTTCGAAATACAGGGTGTTGAAATTTTGAAAACTTGAATGTTTTAATTCGATAACTTTAAAATGGATGGATAAATTGATTTGACATTTGGCAGGTTGTTTTTAAATGTAAAAGGGCATATTTTGATAGTAGTTTGTGCAACTAGTGTGGGTATGATGGCCATATCGCACGAGGACGAAGTTTGAGCACGCCGCCGTAGGCGTTCAAGTGCGATATGGACAATCCACACGAGTCGAACAGCATATTTTTTCTACGACCCACTTAGGAAATCTAGAAAATAAAAATTTCTATAAACTGTAATATAACTTCAAATTGAAAATTTAACAATTCAATTTTATGTTTCCACTAATTTTTTTGTGGTGAACGTACAGTTCTTGAATGTCCAATTTGTATAATGCTACGGTTTCCCTTTTTAAATATATGATGCTGTTATAAGTAGATGTTGCCAGTCGGACTCCCTCATGTAGGGTACCGTACCATTATCTATAATAATGAATATTCTGCTAAATATTTCAAACGTCTACCTGTTGTCGTTATTAATATCAAGCAGAATTATTATTTAAAAATAAAATTGACAATAAAAAAAAACTTCTTCACGGGGAATCGAACCCGGGTCTACCGCGTGAGAGTCTGGTTTGCTTACTACTCGACCACCGAGGAATATGCAAATTGTTTATCTATAACGTCAGATGTAATACATAATTTTTGCTTAAAAGGAACTAAAGTTTCTACCGTGTGTCCCGCGACACGTTCTACCTTTTATTAATAAGTTGTATTTCCTCCCCGGGCCCTTATAATAGCCTGCATACGTCTTGGCATGGAGCTAGTTAAATGTTGGACATCGAGTTGGTCCAATTCGTCCCATATATTGCCTGAAGCACCACACTTGTTAGCACGGGGTACCCGTGATCGGATTCTTCTTCCTAGACTTGAGGATGGCCAATTCATACGGCCAATCTCGACTTCTTCTAAATATTCTTTCACGATTCTTGCACGATGTGGCCACGCGTTATCGTCCATGAAAATAAAATTAGGTCCTACAAGTGGAGCAAAAGGTACCACATGCTCATTAAAAATTGTTGTTATGTACCTTGCTCCTGTCATAGAACCTCCATCTACAAGAACCAAGTCAATACGGGCCTCGGAACTTATACTAGCCCAAACCATAACTGAGCCTCCTCGGTAACTTATTCTTTCCGTAATGTTACATTGGGCGAATCGCTCTCCTTGTCTTCTGTAGATTATTTCACTACCATCTGGTGTCAAACAAAACCTGGACTCATCCGAGAACAATACATTACTCCAATCGGCGTCATTCCAGTCCTCCTGTTCCCTTGCATGCTGCCTTCTACGGCATGATCCTGGTCTCCTCGTGTGATTTCCAGTTTCATTCAACCGCTGAATTGCTCTTTGAACTGCACAACGACTAACACCTACTACCTCAGACGCATATAATATTGGCTACGACCATCTTGAACTAAAGGCACTGGCCTTGCAGCATCCGTTGGTGTTAAAGCCAGAATATTCCAATTAAATTTACAAAATAATAAGTTTAAATACTAATTCGGTCGGTTTGCTAGGGTCACTAAAATAACAAGTGAATTTCTTGCTGATTATCAGGGGCATATTTCACAAAGGTACAAGTGTTGTTGAAAATAACTGTGAGTAACAACCACTTGTTTTCACAAGTTGTTACGCACAGGCATTTCATGAAAATCTCAAAACTTTTCCGCAACAAGTTAAAATTGTCTGTGACACTTGTTATAGACAAGAAAAGAAAGAACTTGTAGGCAGCACTTGCTACATCTATGTTTACTTCAAGGGCGTCATAAGCCAATCCAATAAAGGATAACCAGAATCTCATAGTGAAACTGCATTCTTCTTCCATTCTTTGAAAAAGAGTACTGCTGCTTAAAACTCGAGCATTATGCACGCTTCTTGGTCAATTAGCACTAGCATAATATATTTCCAAATTTGGTCGGCAAACAATCATACAATTGATGGAGTGGTTTCCATTACGATCAACAAATGCAGGCTCATTTTCGATTGGAGCATCTATTTTTACTAATGTTCCATCGACACATCCAATCTATAGCAAAAAATCCTGCAGAAACGTTTAAAATATTGTCAGGCCAACTAACGCATTGGGGAAATTTAATTTGGTTAACTGCATACACAAACTTTCTAACACATCTGCAGACACTTGCCTTACTAACCCCATGTGCATCTGATATGACATGGTATTGCTCTCTATTACCTAACCAGTGTAATGCTATACAAATCTGCATTTTTGTGGATAGTGCGTGAGATCGAACAGTTGGATGAAGAAGCATATGTCCAATATTCATACGAAGCTGTTCCATTTGGACAGAAGTCATCCTGAAACGTTCATTAAACTCGAATAACGAGTGGAACGCAGAATTAATCCCAGGCCTAAACACTCTCCTACTACGTATACGTATAATCTCTTCATTTTCATTTTCTGACGAAGTACTACTAGACCATATTTTGCTGCAACTATAATCTATGTATATTCAAAACTTGTCAGCTATCTACCTTTTAAATTAGGTAGAAGAATTTTAGTAGATAACAAGTTTCAGATGCAATTTTGTTGACTACACTAGTTAATAACAGGTAAATTCATAGTAAATAACAAGTACTTTACTTGTAGAATGATGAAAAATTGCCTGTTATTACAAAAGTCCACTTGTCGTTTTATGAAACGCGAGTAATTACATATTTTGCCAAACTTATTAAAATCTACTTGTTACTCACAAACTTGTGTTTTTGTGAAATAGGCCCCAGATGTAAATTTCTGACAAAATCTAAAATTTGTATTGTTTATAAAAAATGTATAAAAACTTATGAAAAAGAGATGAATGCTACTGAAAACAGATACAAAAAAAACAAAGGGAAATGTATTACGAATAGAAATAAAGAAATTGAGAGGATGTGGAAGATAGCTACATGGAATATAAGAGGACTATTAGGAAAGGAAGACGAATTAATACCTACAAGAATTTGAAAAGGAAAATTTGGATATATTAGGAATTACAGAGACCAAAAAGAAAGGTCAAGGCGAAATTGAATTAGAAAAGGGACATTTATTAATATATAAAGGGGTAGACACAAAAAGTAGAGCAAAAGAAGGAATCGGATGTATAATAAAGAAAGAACATAAGAAATATATCAAAAACTGGAAAGGAATTACAGAAAGAATACTCAAAATTGAATTGAATTTTAGAGAAAGTACAACGATAATTATAGTGTACGGACCAAATGAAGATGCACGAGTGAACGAAAAAGAGGAATTCTGGGAAACATTAGGTGAAACAATAGAGGATGCTAAAGGCAGACTAATAATAATGGGAGATTTTAATGGAAGAGTTGGAAAGAAAGACGAACAAAGCAATGACGTAATTGGCATATATGGAGAGAACGAGAGAAATAATAATGGAGTAAGGTTAATAAATTTTTGTATAATAAACCAATTAATAGTAACTAATACGTTTTATCAACATAAAGAGTCACATAAATACACGAGAGAGGTTAGCAGCAGAAATGAAAAGTCCATCATTGATTATGTTCTCATAAACAAAGGAAACAGAAAAGATGTGAAAGATATCAAGGTCATACAAAGTGCAGAAATATACAGCGATCATTACTTATTAAGAGCAAAATTGAAGATGGCAACTGAGAACCAGAAAGGAAGTTCGAACAATGGGAAAAATGGACAAAAAATTAAAAAACAAATAAAATCATATAAGTTAAGAGAAATAGAGGTATCCAAAAAATTTACAGAATATGTTGAAAAAGAAATAGAAATATGGCAAGATAAAATACAAAGTATATCAATATAGAGGAAATGTGGGACAAATTTAAATCTATAATATAAGAGACAGCAACAGAAGTGTGTGGCACTACTAGAGCCGGTAGCAATAGAAAACAAACGAGATGGTGGAATAAAGATATACAGAACATACCAAACTAAAAAAGCAAAAATGGAAAGAATATCTAAGAAATAAAACGACTGAAAACTACGAAAATTATAAAATTCAAAGAAAAAGAGTTAAAGACATGGTAATCACAGCTAAAAAAGAGACTTGGGAGGAATTTGGCAAAAAGATGGAAGAAGACAGTAAAGGAAATCAGAAACTCTTCTTCAAGGTACTAAAACACTAAGAAAGGGAAAGTCGAGCAATGTAAAACAGATGAAAGATAAAAATGGAGTTATGATATGACAAGATAAGGAAATTATAGAGAGATGGAGAGAATACTTTGAGGAATTACTTAATGTAGAGAAAGAAGAACAGATAGAACTACAAGACGAAAGACATCAGGAACTGGAAAATGAACCACTGATACAAATAGAAGAAGTGAAACAAGCAATACAAAAGTTAAGAGGAGGTAAAGCAGCGGGTTACGACAGTATTACCGCAGATATGTTACAAACTCTAGGAGAAAGAGAGATACAAATGCTCACTAAATTGTTTCAAAGAATATGGAACGAAGAAAACATTCCGAAAGATTGGGAAGTAGGTATTATATTGCCAATTTTCAAAAAAGGAGACAAAACTAATTGTAACAATTATAGAGGTATAACATTGCTGAGCGCAGCATTGAAAGTTCACGAAAGTATCTTAGAGACTTAGGAAAATAATAGAAAAACAGAAGAATCCCAAAGCGGAAAGGGAAGGGAAGGAAAGGAAGGAGTAGCCAAGACCACGTATTTACATTGAAACAAGTAATTGACAAAAAACTGAGAACAAATCAAAAAGTGTATCTCGGCTTTATAGATATTCAAAAAGCCTTTGACAGCGTCCCCAGAAATCAAATATGGAAAAGTCTACAACAAAGAGGAGTTGGATCAAAATTAAGAAATAACATTAAATGCATTTACGAAACAACCAGAAACCGGGTAAGGAAAGATAATGAAGAGTCCGATGATTTCATAACAAAAGAAGGACTAAGACAGGGAGGAGTACTTAGCCCGGCATTATTCATAATGATAATGGATGATATTTTGAAGGAAGTGAAAACAAAAGTTAAACAAATTCAAATAGGTTATAGAAATATGGAAATAGTTGGAATATCTGAATGCGTTTTTGCCGACGATTTAGTATTGTTCGCTAAAAACGAAAAAGAGCTGAAACATAATTTAATAACATGGAAACATATATTGAAACTACAAAACATGAATATGAATATGGAAAAGACACAAATAATGGTGGTGGGACAAGAAGAAGAGCACCTTAATATAGAAATTGATGAAATGCCGATAAAGCAAGTGAAGAGTTTCAAATATCTGGGAGTAGATATACAAAACAATGGAAAACAGGAAGCAGAAGTGAACGAAAGAATAAGTGCAGCAGTCAAAGTATATTACTCATTAAATCGAAATTTCCTGGGACGGAAAGAAATTACAACTAAAACCAAATTGAATGTGTACAAGTCAGTCTTTCGACCAAACCTTGTGCATGGTAGTGAAAGCTGGGTACTTACAAACTCACTCAAAAGCAGAATACAAGCAACAGAGATGAAGTATTTACGCAGGGTCAAAGGTGTCACCAAAAGAGATCGAATGCGGAATGAAATAATAAGGGAAAACCTAAACATAGAACCAATACTAAAAACAATCGAAAAACAGCAGCTTAGATGGTTTGGACACCTTTGTAGAATGGAGAACAGTAGACCAGCAAAAAGGATTTGGCAAGCTAGAGAAGTAAGCAAGAGAAAAAGAGGTCGCCCAAAGAAAACATGGGATAACACAATAGCCGAAATTTTAAAAGAAAAAGGAATTGCATGGACAGAGGCGGCGAAAAAAGCTAGAAATAAAAAGGAATGGCGAAAGTTTGTCCACGAATAAGCGACACACCCGACACCCACAGCGGGTACAAACGGGCTTATGATTATATATTATATATATATATATATATACTGTTGCAGGCTATTGTGAACTCCGTTATACCTGTAGTCTAATTTGGGCTCCTAGCGTATATTTGATGTATACCTCTATACAAGTTGACGTCGTAGTGGGATCCGGTATATGTAACGGCTACGGTAGGCTCCGTTGGTGTATATTTGCATACTTCAAAGCAAAGTAGGCTCCGTATATGAAGCATTTCAGGCAATATGAACTCCTTGCGGCGTTGCCACTATCCGCCAGTTGATAAATACAACAAAAACCAAAATTGCCTGTTAGGTATTGACAATGTATAAGACGATTGCGATAGGCCTTTTCCGTCAAAAATTATAATCCGAGACTGCATTTGTGAGTTTGAAACAACACCTATGGGAAACAAAACATGTTTGTCATATTGAAGATAAAGAGTTTTTTATATCATGATTGGAAGAGTAATGATACCTATAAATTAGCATATTAGCATATCATATAAAGACCTACTGACAAAAATAAGCTCGATAGTCGAACTAGTATATGTTTATGGAAAAATATATTCACATAATTGATTGATGCATTTATGCGCCACTAATTATTTCAGTATTGATAGTTCCGAAGAAGGACCTTGCACTTTTTTATGAAAAGTGACGACTGCATGGTAAATTTCTTTCAAAATTTTATATGTTGTTGTACTTGACCTAGTTAGTAAAGTTGTTAATACGTCCAAGTGTCCAACTCAATTCTAAGACTAGTAAATTGATTTGACATTTGGCAGGTTGTTTTTAAATGTAAAAGGCATATTTTGATGAAAAAACATGTTTTGATTCTTGATCCAGTGGTGTACATCTGGAGTCATATGTCACCTTTCCTTTCCCATTTTTTACGCCACTGGCATTTGAAGCTATTTTTATTTCATTTTGTATTCCTCAATGTTTTCATGAAGTATGCAAGATCACTAAGGAAATAAAAGGAAACATTTTCCTTGTATTTTCCAGTTAGTAACTAACTAATCTTACCTATATCATTTTGTCCAATTCTACGAGGGGTATCTACTATCTACATGCAAACGTTGTAAGTGTCATTTCAAGCCACCCTGTTTAATTTTTTCGATTTTTTTGGCAAAAATTCAACCTGTAGTGAATATATTATGAAAATATGTGTGTTCTCGGTCTGTTCAGGGTAAATTGTTGAAAAATTTTTAATTTAAAGTTATTGTTTGATAATAGTAGTTTGTACAACTAGTGCGCAAAGCGTGATTTGCGTACAAGTTGTACACAAGATTTTTTCTACAACCACATTTATTAATAAAAGAAATACAGTAATTAATATAGGTATTTTATTTAAACAGAAAGAACTTATAGAATAGAAAAATCAGTTGAATGTATAATTGATTGTGAAATGTAAACCTCAGGTAACATATTTTCGGTTGCAGTTCGAGTCTTTTCAATAATATCTGAAGGAGTATTTTCAATGTCCGAACTGGACAACTCAAAAGATAAATTATTTTGATCTTGGTTCATGATTCCCAAAAATAATACCTAATAGGTTAATGTTTTTATAATTAATAAATTAAAATAAATAATAAAATAAATCGGTTACTTACTATTGTTTTAAATTTGAAAATTGTACATTTATAAGAAATTCACCATTAGGTTGAATTGTTGAAAAAAAGTTGACAAAAAAAGTTGACAGGTCAAAGGTATCTTTGTTTGACATTTCGGTGCGGAAAAGTACCATAGCGTGTACTTTTTGCATTACTTTTCCAACGGTTATCAGAAGAATTAAGAAAAGGCCTGCTTTGCGTATAGAAATTTGTGTAGAAAAGCGTGTTTTGCGTAGTGGTTGTAGGAAAAATGTTTTTTTTTCCTTAAGTGTGTCGTGGAAAAAATATATTGTTCGACTCGTGTGGACTGTCCATATCCACACTAGTTGCACAAACTACTATTACGTACTACACCACAATCATATTGTTTTTATCTAGTTTCAAATATTGAACTTGTTTGAATTAAAAAAAAAATAGCCAATTTATTGCAGCAAGATAAATTACAGATCTACATATTTTGTTCGACGATCCACGCGAAATAAGTCGCGGCACAGTTAATGGTGAGGTTTATCTAGATTTTTTTTATCAACTTTTAGTGCCTACCCTACAAATACTTTTTCCTGATGTAAATCATCCAAATGAGATAGATAGATCTATTTACTACCAACAAGACGGAGCTCCACCGCATTTTGCTCGTACAGTTAGAAATTATTTAAGCGAGGTTTTTTCCGATATGTGGATTGGAAGACGTGGAACGATCGAATGGCCGGCTAGTTTCCCCGATTTGACTCCTCTCGATTACTTTTTATGGGGCTATTCAAAATCCAAAGTTAATTTCACTAGACCAGGCAATATTGCTGATTCAAAATTTAGGATAACGGAAGAAATTAATAAAATAACTCAGGGGTCATACAAAATGTTGTACGAGAATTCCGAAATCGCCTCGGTTATGGTCAAGAAGTGCATGGTGGTTATTTTGAACATTTAATTCAATTGTGAAGTACATTGAAAAATGCATTCTAAATATTATGCGACATTATTATCTTCATTCTACGTAAAGTTTTGTGATAGACATTATCAAAATTTAACATCTTAAAAATCAATTTTCTAAGTAATGCTGCAACAAATTTTAAAAAAAACTTCATATTGCTGAACAGAGGACTGTCTTGGCATCACCCTGTATATGCAGTTATGCCCGAATCTCTCATCAATTGTCCTTCACCCTCGAAATATAGACCGATTAGTTGTTATAACATAAACGAGTGACGAAGGGATGTATTTTTTTACATAGAGTGGAAGATAACGCATTTATATTTTGTTTTCTATGAAGTAACCTATTGATTCAATTTACGGAGTTTCATTTAATTACCTACATTATTATAATAATTTCTCTATTATAAAAAAGAATACTAACAAATTATTCGAAACGTCAATTGCTTAGTCTCAATTTTTATATACATATAATTGAACACTAGATAAAACAACTTTCAACTGCATTATGAAACTGCTTATACAGGATAATTCATAAATTATGGGCCATATTGTAACCGTATGTTCAAAAGATGGAGATAAAATTACTTAACTGAATGATAAGGGGTTTGAGATACAGGGTGCTAGAGTTATGAGAAATCAAATATATTTTTGTCAATTACTCAGCCATTGTTTTAGACAAATAAGAGTATGATGATATATTCAAGGTACAGGGTTATTCATTATAAATTACCCACCCCTTTATCATCGTTATTATTACTTTTAGAAAAAAAATATTATTTAGAAATTGTTTGGTTACAGCTGAGTTTTCCTAATATTTTATCAAAAGTTCAGTAGCGTGGATACAAAAAATAATAGTTTTTTTTCAAATGGGAAACCCTGTATATTTTCACATTTTTTAAAATGGTATTTTTTCTCTGATTTCAAAAATATATAATATGTTACCTCCGTTTTTAAGTTATCAAATGTTGGAAATCTTAGTTTTAGTAATTACTGTGAATAGGATAAAGATAATATATCAAAGTTAGCTATGAAAATGAGAACTAATACTTATTTGATAATCTACATTTTTCTGATAAAGTAATTAAAAACGTACACAGTAAGGTGGAAGATACTATCAATAGTAATAATAATAATAATATACAAGTGGTTAAAGAGAGGATTCAACTTGAAATTAACGAGCTAAATAAGAATAATAAAGTCATCTGCAATGTTTTTATAAATAATATAAGGAGGTGTTATCAATTATGCATTAACAATAATGGTGGACATGCCGAATATCTTTTATGGGTCATTATTTATAAATTTTCTTAAATAAATCTTTGTTTTTTATATACAAATACAGGGTGTCCACGACGATTAAGACAAGTAATATATCAGAATTGGGCAGTAGTAGATAATTATAATTTTGGGGGTGTAAATTAGAGCAAATGTTGTATCTTTTCTTGTTATTGTGTTACCCAATGAGGTATTTGTATTTGGTCACGTGACGTCGCATTCAAAATTATTGATGGGACAACCTGTATATTTGTGCCTTTCTGTGTTCCTGACGTAACATTTGGTTACATTCATTCATTCATTGCAACAAAATTGGGACCAATAGAAATAATCTTTAAACATAAGGTAAAAAAACCGAAATCTATATGGAAAATTGAATTCAAACCTTATAAATAGGAACAGGAAGGCAATGAAAAAAAAAACAAAATAAACATCGTGATCATTCGGAGTCAAGAAAAACTTATGTATAGAACCAGTAAAATTATACGAGTAGATTATCAATTTAACACTCCAATTTTAATATAATGAAAAGTTTCCAAGCCCGAATCAGTAAGAAAAACAGAGTAAATAAAACGATTTTAAATGCCTTTCAATATTCAAAATGACAGAGTAATATTATCTGAACTAATGGAAGTGATAATAAATTGAGTTCATATTCCATAAAAAACTGACCAATCCAAAGCTCCCGTTTCTGAATCGTTCAAAATGTCGAATTACTTGAGAGCTCTTGTATTAATATCCAATTCCTGAATTTATTTTTTAAAATAGACTATTCTGCTCATAGCTTTGATTTTCTCGAAGAATACTTTAACTATAATATTAATTTACCAATACTGTAATTCTTTATCTATTCAATGAAATACTATCAGAAGGAGCTTACTCCGACCGCTAAAGTGATGGGGTACTCAGCTGCGGCAGTGCCAAGTTTATCGGATCCTACTTTGACCTAAATATATGACATACAATGTATATCAAGTTTTCAACACATCGCCATCTAGAAATATACACGCGCACTACAAAAAAATACAAATTCACGAAAACGGCCAAAATTAGCTCCTTCTGAAAACTATGCCAAATCAATTTAGACATAAATATAAGGTAGTTGATGCATTTTTTAGGACTTGGTAAGTTGGGCTCCGTATATCGGAGCCCATTTTACCGCGGAGCTCACTTATACCTCAGATTTAACATGGGTGGAGCTCACCTTGTATGTTAACTAAATATATATATATATATATATATATATATATATATATATATATATAAAATGTCACAGGAAAAATGAAAATAATGTATATAAATTAATAATTCCATTTATACGACGGTCTCTCTATATTTATAGATGCCATATAATAAGTACAAAGTTTTAAAAGTCACAAGAAATTGAAAATATACGATATAGCTATCTTGATATTGTTTGCGTTAAATATGTTTATTCTCAGGACGACTGTCATTAGTGTCAAACTTTCAGTTGGTGTACATGCCTTATAAGAATCTCTCTCGGTCATATTTCCAAGTCAAGATCACTTTGGCCCAGTTGTTCAAACTGAGTTATTGCCAAGCAATCGGTTGCCAATAATTCCAGGAACTTTTTGCAAGTCACCACTTCACTCCTGTCATTATGTCAATAGTTATGTGAGATGTCACTGGAGAAAGCAATCCAAAGAATAAATAGATGCAGCCAATTTTAGTAGTGCGTCCCGGGGCGCACCTCCATCTGAACGCGAAAATTCTCGCTTTCAGTGCTTTTGCTGAACGTATGCCAAATCTGTTACGCTGATTCCTCCTCGAAGCTGTCAATGGACCATTCCAGAACACATGACTTTGGCATGTCAGCATATAGTTATGGAGGGCAGCCTGCCGTATTATCCTGTAATTCAGATAAATTTCTGATCTTGTCCTACAGTATATAACCCTTTTCTAGCGGTTCTAGGACATGAAACTCGATAATGAAAAATGCTTCCATTCGAAATAATAAATCCTCAACATGTGTCATGGGCTACAGAGGTCTATCAGGGGTTGATAATACGTTAACATAAAACCTCTAAAATTAATTTATTTGCTTCCTTTAAATTTACTTTTTCGGTTACCGAATGGCCAATCATCACCAACCCCCATCATTAAATTCAACATTTACAGATTCGAAAAAAAAAAGAATATAGTTACTCACCCTATGTGGTCCGCTGTAACTTAAAAATCTATTGCAAAGATGTAGAGCAACTTCGAGACCTTCTAGAATTAATCTTTGCATTCTTAGCATATCTTTGTTATTAAATGCAGCCGGGTGAACGTGACTCACTATTTGTGACATATTTATTGCGTATTTACGTTTAGACCATCCAACTCGACAATGAGTTCCAATGCAGTGCACCTTAGTTTTTAAATTAGCAAAATTTTCCGTATAGTACGGTCGATTACTAAGTTTCATATTGTTTTTCAATCAATATTGATGTGGTGTGTATACAGATTTCGCCAAAGCTTTTGATAAAGTAAAGCATGATATAATTCTAAGGAAGTTAAATTCACTGGGAATGAGCTATCCTTTACTAAAACTTTATGCAACTTATCTTAGTGATAGGTGGCAATATGTATCTTTCATGGGTGAGAAATCTGAGGCATTTATGGTGGAATCTGGTATACCACAGGGATCTAATCTAGGACCGTTACTTTTTTTGATTTTTATAAACGAAGTGCCTTCCTTAATTACATCTGAGTGTTTATTGTTTGCGGACGATTTAAAAATTTATACAAAAGTGAAAAACTTAAATGATCATCTTCAACTACAGTACGACATAGATAAAATATATAATTGGTCACTAACTAATAAATTTCCTTTTAACACTAGCAAATGTGTTGTTTTAACATTCAGTCGCCAAAAAAAAACCAGATATTTTTATTATGCAATGGGGGATACTCAATTAATGAGAGTAAATGAAATAACGGACCTAGGTATTTTATTCACTGGTAAGTTTAGCTTTAAATCACATATATTTAACACTATTTCTCAATCACATAAATTACTTGGGTTTATAAAACGTACTGCCTATGCTTTTACTAATATTAAGTCAATTATAAGTATATATAACGCGCTTGTAACTCTTGTAAGAAGCAAGTTGGAGTTTGGTAGCATTATTTGGAGTTCACTTATTAATTTAAGCTTGAGTCGCCAAATTGAAGCCATACAAAATAAGTTTGTGAAATATATCTATTTTAAAAAACACAAGATGTCTCCTAAATATGAGTCTTATGATCCATTAAGGTCAGAGTTTAGTATTGATAAATTAGTATGCAGGAGAAAACGTCGAGAATTAATTTTTCTTTATAAGTTGTGCAACAATTTAATAGGCTCAGCTGATCTTCTCAGTCAATTAAATTTCTACGTACCCTATCATCGAACCCGTCCTAGGAATTATTTATTCTTAACACCTTCAATAAACTCTCTAGATAAAATATGTCAGCTATACAATAGCTTGAGTGATAATCTAGACACTGGACTGCTAGGAATTACTCTGAGTCAATTTAAAATATCTATTGCAGATTTAATATTAGAGAATTAGTCTTGTGTGTACATTCAGTCGTTTTTGTCTCATAAGCAATATGCATGCGTTGTATTAAGTTATAATTTGTAACCACAGTTGCATAGAATAAGGCAAACCTGTTTGCTTCTGTAATAAAATAAATAAATAAATATATCAAATAATTTGTGTAAGAATAGTATATTCTTCAACGAGTGCAGAATTATGGCTATTATTCACGCGGATGAAGTTTCCAAAACGAGGGAGCGCAGCGAGTGAGTTTTGGAATCATCCAAGTGAATAATAGCCATTCTACACAAGTGAAAGACTATACTTTCTCCACGACTAAAAAGAAAAAACTTCCAGTGAGGATCGAACCTCGATCGTCCGCGCCATATTAGTCAACCATCACTAGGCTATACAGCATATTTATAAAAATGTGAATATATATATATATACCTACGTAACTCATATTTTTAATCGGAACCCTTACATTTTTATAAATGAAATTAATTCCGGGAGGCGTACATATTCACTAACGCTACTGTTGTCCATTTTTTTTCTTATAATACGTAAAATTATGATTTTATAATTATTTTGACGTTTCAAACGACGAGCTGTCAGAAGCGATTTGCGTTCTTAGGTATTTGACGTTTTAAAGAGACGATTTGATTTATTCATTTTAGCGTGAATTCTGATAATAATAGAATGTGATTGGCTAACGAGAGTGAATTCTTTTTATTATTCACTGATGTGAAGAATGTATATCATTATGCAGCTAAATATGTAAAAATAATTTGTGCGTTTTATTATTTAGTCGTGGAGAAAGTATATTTATCAAATTCAGTTACTAACTTATAGGTATTTGAAGTCAAGATTCTCCACAAAGTTTAAATATTATGCTGTGGTTTGATCAAAAAATATTTAAAAATTCATTTGTCATCTCCACTTTTTTTAAAGAGATATTATTTTCTGGTTTTTCCACCCGGTATAGATTATAATTTATATAATAAAAGAATAAGTATAGTTTTGCTAATTCTTCAACTTACCTCGTATTTTTTAAATCATGTTCATCTCTCTATATGCGTAGCATTGTATTTTATTCGTATTTGTTGCTTGCCCTAGTGATTTTCTTTTAAGCAAAATTTTAACCGAAGCCCCCATACTAAAGATATTGTTTATGGTAAAGCTTTTCATTCTCGTTATCAATGCGAATTCGATATCTCAAAGCAAGAGTAAAACGCTTAAAAATCACATAACGACATAACTAAAATAAATTGCTTCTCAAACATAGTTAAATACAGTGAGGAAACAATTTATGAAATGAAAATAAATATATCGTCACTGATACTGGAGTTATGACGATACCTATATTGAATTATTTAAAACATAACTGTAATTTTTTTGATTCGAGCCTTTACTGGAATCTAAAATTCCCCTCTTTCAGTTGACTCAGTTCTTTAATAAAGTCTCAGAGACTGGTAGCTCTTTGTAGTCCTATTCCTGAAGAAAATTGGGATCTACTCAGCGCCGGATTGAGAGAGCGGCTTGCTATGGCTATAGACCAGGGCCCGAAGGTCCCTTGCTTAGGGAAAAAAATTTATAAATTCCAATTATGGACTTGATTTTATAAAATTGAAACGGAACAAATTTATATAAGTATTAAACAAAGAATCACAAAAAATATCTATTATATTTGTTGCAATAAACTGAAATCAATGCCTTATCATTAAAAAATGTAATTTATTCTCCTGTTTTCCTGAAAATCCTAATTTTCTCTGCCCTTCAGAGAGCCTTTTCGAAATTTAGCCCCATGCCTCTCAGAGTCTTAAACCGCTGCTGGATCTACCTCCTACTGATGTCTTTACAGCGCTAAAGTTGGACTAAAGCTTTTTTTAAGAAGGCATTCGCCGGCACCACCTCAGCCTCCTGGGCCTATTGTGGATACTCCTAGTGTTCTGACTACAGCCTATTCAGCCAATTCGTTCCCTGTATTAGCTCAAACAAGCTCTTTTCTGGTTGGTTGTAGAAGTCTTCTGGAGTCATTTGGGGTCTACCAAACAGTTTCTGCCACCTGAGGTCTGGCGTCTTGCATAGTATATGCAGAGCTGTTTCGGTATCCTTCTTGCATCCTCTGCATGTAAGGTCTCCGTTATACATTCCTATTTTGTACAGGTGCTCCTTTGTGGGAAAGTGTCCCGTAAAGCCCCGTTATGGTGCGTAGTTGTGTTGTTCTTTCACCCACCCTTTTAACCATGACCTAGTTGAGCGTCTGGGAATGCCCATAGCTGGTTCGGGTTGACGATCCTGCTCTTGCGAGTTCGTCAGCTTTTTCATTGCCAGCGATTCCTTTGTGACCCACTCCAGTATTACACTGTTCCGAGTCGCCAGTCTTCTAAGTTCTTCACCATATTCCTATACCAGCCGAGATGTTACCTTAGAGCTCTGAGTGCGTTAAGGGCAGCTTGACGGGCTTAAGTTAATACAACTACTATTATTAATGGTTTCGACTCGATAGAATGTGTTATCCACGTTTTCTCTTGAAGGATAGATAATTCAATTCCTGACATCATTATAAACTTCATAAAATTTTCAAGAGCGAAAAAATGGGTTCGACGGATACAAAATAATAAACACAATCAATAGGGAAGTACATTTATGAATAATAAATTAATACAAAAGCATATTTACAAACATATTCTAAAAATATTGCTAACTATCTTTGATTGGTAACCAATTTATTGAATTTTCTTTGAGTAAATTATCCTTAGAAATGTTATCCAGAATACATACCTGAAAAAAAAACAGTAATATAACTTACAACTTTGCTTTGTTGTTGTGTTTTATTTTTAAAGTGTCATAGTAGGGTGTGAAGTAAATTAAAAAAAAAACAAGTGCCAAGAAAATTTTAAAGATAATGGGTTTCCTGTAGGTGGAAAAAATTTACATAATAAGTGGCAAGATTAGATTGTGGCTCAGTCCAGGTATTTGATGCTGACAAACTTAATAAGATCCCATCTGCAGATAAGCCCACTTGCTGTTCCATACTCTTCAAGCGAGTGTAACATTTCATTTCTATCCATACCTAAATGGCCAAAAATCTAGACCAAAGACACCTTCTTAAGTGTTCCTTAGTTTAATGTTGGAGGCAATGTGTCACTCTTAGACTTTCAGTGTCCTCCAGCTATGACCTTCTTTTGTGCATTTTGAAATATTCACAATTCTATATGTTGTCTATTGCCTGCCTTTCCAAAAAGATAAGAAGAATTTCCATATCTGCTGACTGTGTTAGATATTGCCAGACAAGTCTGTCTTTGTGCATGAGAAATATGTTTGAGATTGATATAATTGATAAACTGATCATACCATTTAACCATGAATGAATAATTATGCATTTTTTGGCAAATTTATCTCATTATCATCAAACAACACCTTATCAATTTGATAATTAATCTTTAATACAAAATATCTACCTGTTTTCTTATATAATGAACCAACTTATCTAAATTATGTGGATTCACATGATCCATTTTATAAAACCGTCTCCATATTGCACCAGCTAAAACAATATCATCAGATTGGATGCCTTCATCATATGCGATAAAAGCAGCTTGCATCTGTTCAGACAGTTCTTGAACTTGGGCTCTAAGACCAGATGTAGTACCAGTCTAAAATGTACATTAATGGAAATTACAATCAAGTTTAAAATTAGTTTTTAAAAAACATACTCCCAATTTTTTAACTCTTTGTGCAACATCAATCCATAATGCTTCTATAAGAGCATTTCTAAGAGTTTTCCCATCTTCTCCCTCTGCCATAGCTCTGACAGATAACATCCAAATATATAATTCAGTTATGGTAAACCATGAGTAGAATGTATCTGGTAGATCAAACTCTTCAAAATAATCTATATAATCAATTTTATCAGCAATCTGTTCATACAAAATGAACCCTTGAGCTTTTATTTTCTAAAATAAAATATTGATTGTTAGTACTTAAATATTTTGAAGTTAATATATCATGCAAATTTTACCATGTTATCAACATTTATAATAGGAATTTTCTTCATTAATTTCTTAATGAAACCTTCTTCCTTTTGAACATTCTTTACTTCATAAGTTGAAACGAACCGCACATTGTGTCCTTTATAACTGTTGTGATTCTCTAGGATTTTACCATTGCAGCATACTCGTAAACCATTTTTCTGAGTAGTCGCAGCCTGAAAATTTTATTTAATAGGTCTAAGATTCAAACTTTTTTGCATGTTAGAATGTCAATGTTCAACCAATTCATACAGCTTAAACTACAATAAAAATCCAATTTCTATTCATCATGTTCACTTTGATTAATAAGGGTTGAGATGAACAAATACATTAGTGAAGATTCTCAAATTTTATAGATACAGAGAATTTAAAATAAAGTTATACAACCAACATTAAGGTTCAGGTGGATATCACTGACATTTAGATTATGTAAGTATAATAAAATTGGGACTGTAGCTATCTCAATACATTTAGTATAAAAAGTATTAATTATAAGTCAATTAATGAAATTAGTTTTTTATCAAAAACGTTAAATTGAAAACTTATACACTCACCAATACCGATTTAAAGGTTAATCCGTAGTTAAAAAACCTAATTGCATTCATCTTTAAGGATACACTTAGTGAAGTTTTACATGAATAAAATAAGTTATAAAATTATTTCTGAAAATAAGAATGGGACAGACATTAAAAATTGTAAATATTTAACATAACCATAACCTAGAATTTTATTAAATATATGAGATGTGGTGCCGCCATCTATTAGAATTACTCTTTTTATTTTGTGCCACAAATAATGGTGGCTTGACGATCTACAGCATGTAAGTAAAATAAGTTTTTTTATTTGATATTGTTAAAAGCTCATTATTTTATGTTGTTTTTCGGTTTTTACGTTGTGTATTCGTTGATTTGACATACATTGCATAACAATAAGTGCCTAAACATTTTTATAATTTAAGGGAGAGACTGCCTCTGGTTATGACCTTCTTCACTAACGATGATGTATTTTTCCATATATAAAACGGTGCATATTAACTTTCGGTGTTTTATATTTCGTTAATATTTTGAACTATCGATATAATAATTTTCAAATGTCTCACCGTTTACTGAATAAGAGTAATCCGCCTAATCCTGACAATCCTCTTTATTACATGTAGGTATAGAACTGTAAGCATAAAATACTTATATGGTACTTTCATTGAACAAAAATATGTTTCACAGATCTCCAATATACTCTACTAACATTTGAACTTTGAAGTATTGATGGCTGAAATTTCATTCCAAACAAGTTCATATTGAAACCTTTGTTATATTGTATTATTAATTAATAATTTACTTATATATTTTTTACAGATAAAACATTATGACTAATAAACAAACAAAAAAGGCTAAAAGGCCATTACAGACTACCCTTGGCAAAGCTCCAGGCCCAAATGAAAAGGAAGAAGTTGATCTATCACATGTTAAAAAACCCATAGAAACCAGTATTCATGGACTACACCAAGTGATAAATTTGTTGAAAACTGCAACAGAAGAGGTAAGTGAAGAGGGATTTTATATTATTGAAATTTCTTTCTGGTATTGAATAATAAAATGACAAATTATTAAAAAATGTACATTTTTTTAGGTAAAAGATTATATCACATATGAATGTGACATAATGTATGAATGCCGTTTGTGCAGAAGTATTTTTAGAAGTATTGCTAATTTTATATTGCACAAAAGAAACTATTGCCATGTAAAGTATAAAGGATATACTACAAACTGCCGAGAAAGTAACTTTACAGTAAGTTTCTTTGGAAGATATAATAATTATTCAATAATTATTCCTGTCTGATAAAACTAATACAACTTTATCACTTATAGGAAGAAGTTCCTCCCCCTAAACCTCCAGAAAGCAAAAAGTTGAGTAGTGAACCTGCAGCAACTAAAGGCTTGACACCTGTAATTGAAAAATTGAAAGAAAAACAGGAAATCAAACAACTTACTCAGGAACTTTTAAATGCGGACTTATCAGCTCAAACGAAAAGTGAGGCCACTTCAACTACTTCTCAGAACGATTTGCTACTTGAAGAGATAGCAACTAATAATGCTGCTGTTTTTCAAACAATACTGCATAGTATGCCACAGCAAGACTCTGCCAAACCGGAATGTATGAAAAAAGAGGTAAAAAAGCATGAATATATTCACATGGGCAATGTAAAAAAAATTGATATTTTTCTGTTACATTTCATGGAATACTATTTATAGATACCTACTAGAACTTGTTGATTCTCTAGCTAGTAAAGTTAAAATGTCTTCCTAAAAATTGAATTCCTCTGTACCTCTCTTTGCAATTATACTCCATATAATTTATTTCAAAAAATAAGAGTAAAGGTAGTCATCGATGAATCTAATTTTTTTCATCTCTCCTAGGTTATGGAATTACACAAAATTTTGGATAGTGATAAGGCAGCATTAGGCATCGATGGGAAAATTTGTGATTTCCAAACTAATAAACTTAATATCAACAAGGTTCTACCAAAAAGCGAATTGAGCTGCAGTGAATGCAACATCAAATTTTCTACGAGAAAAACTCTTAGTTTCCATTTAAAAAATAAACATAATAACAGCAGATTAGTTTATGTATGTCCTGATTGTAAAGAAACCTATAGCAATGCATGGTCCGTTTACAGACATCTTTTTAAGGTTTGTATCAAATCCAATAAGATATACAGAGTGTATAAAAATAAATTTGTAGGTCCACCGAAAAACAGCAGCTCAAGTAAAAAGACTGAGGGAACAAGTATACAACAGTGTAATCAGAAAAGATCAAGAATCACACAAAAAGGTTGAGAAAAAAGAATTTTCAAATCTAGATAAAGCAGATGAAGAAAATCAAGTATGTGTAATATTAATCATATATTTTTGTAATTAATGATTACTTTTTGTAGTGGTTAAATAATATTGAAGGTGACAACGATTTCCAAATGTGCGGTGGCTGTGGTAAAAGATTTGAAAGGAAAGCAGCTCTTCAATCCCATGCTGCAATGTGCATAAAACGTCTCGCTGTTTGCAATACGATAAAAGAAAACAATGCCAAGAAAAAAGAAGAAGGATCAAAAGATGCCAAGTCCAAACTAAACAAAACCGAAAAATCTGCAAGTCCTGAAAGCCCCGAATCTCAACTTAAAGGTGCTTTAAAAAGAAAACCTTACTTATTAAGAACCTATAAACAACCAGTCTTAGAAAAAATCACCGAACCAAACTGTAATGCACAAAATTCTATTAATGTGCAAACAGAACATACCTGTGATAAAAAAAATGTTGGTAATACAGATAGTAACAGTGATAAAAAATCGAAAAACAATTGTGATAATAAAAAATGTAACTTATTCGATAATAAAGATGTGAAGACCAACTGTGATTCTGCAAATGTTGAAGTTTGTGATAACACAACAGTATTGGAAGCTACAGAAATTATATGTATAGATCAAACTCCGGATCCCAAAAAAGTGAAGGTGCTGACGTTGAATAGTGAGTATACTTTGTATTACCTACATCTTAATCAAGATACAGTTTTTCTGTGAACTGCTCAGTTTCTACAACTTCTACATTTAAATTCAAACTTGTTGCATTTGAAAATATAAATCAATGAAGGGATTAATCGATTTCAGAAGCTACATTAAATATTTTCATATAATATCAGGAGTAAAGTGGCAAAACATTGTAATTTCATCTTAACTTTAACAATCAAGATTCATCTTCATATTTTACTTTGATTTGCTGATGCTATGCTGAGGTTTCTTTTCTATTTTGCTCTGTAGCTTGATGCCACTTGGGCTCTTACATTTGGCACTAGAAAAACCAATTTAACAGTTATTCATACTCTGTTGGTTCATTTGAACTACTAGTAAAACCAATTCAACAGTTATTTATACCCTCCTGGTTCATTTGAACTACTAGTCAGTAGATTAAGTTAGTTATGCCTCCAAAAATGCAAAATAATGAATGTGTTAGCCTATTCCAGAAGCCATATAATCAGTAGTAAATTGGTGAAAATAATAAAATATTGAATGTTGTTTCTATGAGAAAGCCACAAGAGAATCTAGATTTATTTAAATTGTTTCTAGATGGATATTTCCAAAATTGTAATGTACTAATTACTCTATTAAACAAGTTTGTGGAGAGGTTTTTATTTGGTTTCATTGATTGATCACAGTGGGATTTTAATATATTTAGTGTTTTACCAGTTAACTTACCATGTGGTGAACCAAAAGTATTCAACTGACAATTAGTGGTAGCTTTAAACTACTGTTGTGCTATTAACTTTTTCTAGTGAGTCAAATTCATTCCCACCATGAATTACTTACTTTGCAATGGATTAGTTTTTAAATTATTATTTTGTAGCAATTCAACTAGATCACCGATTCGAAGTGATAAAAGAGGATGTTTCTCCCCCTCAACAGTCGGATGCTAGTAATCAAAACGACGACGAGAGAATTTTTTACAAAAAAGTGGCAAAACAATTGAACAAAATGAGCCATTCTGAAGAAGAACTACCTGACTGTAATTCAAAAGAAACTAGTGCCAAAACAAACGATTCTGTTTCGCTGGACGATTTAAGCAACGGGGTGGAATTTCAGTCTCCAGGTAAAATATACCCCACGAATATTTGATTGAATTTCTATTGTTGATTATTTTAGGTAAAATTAGTATAAAGAGTTTAGAAGAATTGAGGGGTTTTCCTGAAGAAACGATCGTAATTGATGATGATATGCCAGTTCTTGAACCTAGTGTATCTTCGACCCCACCAAGGAGAAGTCCAAAGAGCTCTAGGCGATTGATTAAAAGAAAAAGAACTGCGTCATTGGATGCAGAACAAGTTCAGAAAACGTTTAAACACTCAAATTTTGATGTTCTATTGGATAAACAGGTAAGCTAATATTTTATTAGATTTATTTTCCTATAATATTAAAAATAAAAACTGTAAAACAATTTCTGTCATTTACTGCTTTCTTTAATATAAGGATAATATTGCAGTCCTTAAAATTATACTTGAGTCCTGTAAAAAGTAACCAGGTGGACCAATTTTCTTTTATTGTATGGGAAAGGATAAAAAAGGAAATAAATTGTTTTGAAATAAATTTTTCATGGGTACTTTTTATTATTGGTTTTCAGTCATTTTCCATATTTTAAGTCATCTAACATTTCCTCACACATACATACCAAACTCTATTTTTCTGTTCCTACTTCCAGCAAACTATTAATTTTATATGAGCAGATCCTGCATCTTCACCTTACTAACCTTCAAAAGACTAAATTTGTCTTTATTCCTGAAACTAGTTGTTGGTTTTTGTTTCTTCTACCACTCCTCACATTTTAGTTCAAATGTACCATCAAATAATGTTAACAATTTAGAAGATATTAGTAAAAATAGTCAGCTTCTATGAATCTTCTCTTATTTTTACAACTGCAGAGACTCTCTTATTTTCCAATCAGCACTATGCATATTCCTCATAAGGAAGAATCATCCTCAATCAACTAACCATGGGAAAAATATATTCCCCATCACCTATCGCTCACAATTTTTGAAGGTATTAATAAAAATGGACAATTTTTGGGACTTTTTACATCTGTAGAGGATTATCTTGAACTTTTTCTTTCTTTTTATCACACTCATACCTTCCACTATCACCTATCGCTCCCATTTTTTGAACGTATTGATAAAATTGGACAACTCTAGGGACTTTTTACATCTGTAGAGGCTTATCTTAAATTTTTGTTCCCTATTTCTCATTTACATAGAAGTGGTAATTTTAATTTTTGTTTCCCAAAGTAGAGCTAGAAGTAGAAGCCTATATTTTCCTTTGTATTTGCTTTTTCATTGTATCTTACTATTTTTCAGGATATAAACTTTATGGCGAAAGCATCACCTTACTTAGATCGAAAAACGTTGACTTGCAAATCCTGTCGAACGCAACATTCGACGCTGCCCAAACTGCTTTGGCACATGTCGGCGCATTTTTCATGGTTCCGTTTCCAATGCAGTAGATGTTCGTTCGTTTCGTTTAGTAAATCCGAATGCGCTACCCACGCCATTATTATTCACGACATTAGTAAAGACGAAATAGCCAGAGTAGTATTACCGATTCCGAATTGGAAAACTCTTCTTTTATCCAACGATTTTAAAGAACTCAAGAGCGTTCGTGAACTTGGCGGAAAACTTACCGACGAGGTAAGTGATTCTTCCTTTCATTTACCACCTTATATACACTGTGTCCACTTAAGTTTGCACCATATGAAAAACTTTTTTATTATCAAATTTAGGAAAAAAACTCATTCCCCATAAAAAGCTCTGCATTTTCTAAAATCTAAAATACAATTATCAGATATCAATTTTTTTTAGTATTATACAAGGTTTCCCAAGAAATATGAATTTTACTCAAGAGTAAAGTACCTTTAAATTTGACAATATCGAAAAACATTATAAATAAAAGTTGATCAGAATTGGGAACTACGTTCAAATATATGATTTTATCTATTTATATGGAAAAAATCTATTATTTTTTTAAATGTATTTCTACATACAATAACAATGCAAATTTTACTGTAGTTACCTACGTGTAATATAGCTCTGACAAACTAATGAATGTTTGATAGCTACAAATGTTTGACAGTAACTCTCAGAACGCGTTAGAATTTTACGCAAATATGGTAGCGTTATTAAGAAAATAGAAACAATATTAAACAAGCATAAAACCTATTCTTTCAATGTAAATGGATGCATTTTCATATTTGAACTTAATTTCAGCTCTGATCAACTTTTTTGAATACTATCTCTCGATATTGTCAAATTTAAAGGTACTTTACTCTCGAGCAAAGTTCATATTTCCATCTAACTGAAAAAAAAAAGTTCATATTTTTTGAGAAAACTCGTATAATACTAAAGAAAAAAAAATTGATATCTGATCATTGTATTTTAGATTTAGGAGCATGCAGAACTTTTTATGAGGAATAAGATTTTTTCCTAAAATTGATAGTGTAAAAGTTTCCTATATGGTGCGAACTTAAGTAGATTCAAATATTGACCAGGATTTGTAAAAATGGGATTATTTTCGTCCTGACATATGTGTAGCAATTTTTTTAAATTCAATTTTTACAGTAGTTCTTGATTTAAAAAAAAATGTTCACGTTTTAATAAACGAATCTACGAAATCAATTTTACTATGAAATTAATGGTTTTGAAATCCTATATGTGATTCCTCGTCAGATCAGTACTATTGAGCAGCTAAAATTAAGAATTGGAGAATTGGGAATACCAGGGAATTTGGATGGTTCTTCTTTGCAGCAAAAGAAACCTTTAACTTTTTGAAGTAACTTAATTTTCAGGGCAAATTTTGAACTTCTCATTATCATAATGATCTTATGCAATTTTGATAACTGTATTGTTAAAATAATGTTATCAAAAATTATCAAGAACATCATAAAACGCACTCTATAGGCATCAATATACCTGTAGCTTGTAACATTTAAAACATTTTCTCTGTTACTTAATGAAATTCCTTCAGTATTTTGAAAATAATGTGCACCTAAGTTGCCTCTAAGGTACTAACCTACTTATTATATCTGAGGAATAGCCTGATTTAAACCTCAGAAATAACTGATACAGTACTACCAGATTGAGATCACATCATCATACTCGACCTTATTCTACCTAGCTCTCTATAATTGTATGTATTGTATGTATATTTGGGTAACATTCAGTGGAATAAGAAAAAGAACACCTTTCCTCTATTTAGCTCCTGAAGAAAAACTCAAAGCAGTAATTCTTTTAAACCTATTACATCTACATTACAAAAAAAAGTTGAACAAAAGGGTTCAATAAAACTGGAACCACAATATAATTTATTTGTCCCAAGTACCATCATCAGGCTATAAAATAAAAATGAGATAGACTTAATATAAAGATCTAATGGTATTAAGCGGTATACATTTGAAACATAATGAAAGTAACTACAAAGCTGTGATACAAAGGAAATATTATAAATTGAAGATACAAATAAATGAGGTTAATAGGTTTGTTCGTAGAACAGTCAGAAACTATCAGAAACCGTCAGAGGCATGCTCATTAAAAAAAAAGCGTTTGTAGAAACAATTTGGCAGTTGGTGACTTTAAAATCCTTCGTTTGAAGAAAGAAATTTGCGGTTTCGGATCAGTTGCCAACTATCAGAATAATTTGCTGACCGGGATCAAATTTTCAGTTTGAACAGGAGAACATGCATATTGTGATGATGTGGAAAGTGACAAATTTTTACTATTGTGAAAAAAAAACATGGAAATAGCTATCCAGTTAGCTCCTTCTAAAATAAAACGTGATTAAAATAATTTGTATGTTGTAATACCGAACATTAAAAAAATCTCTGGCTTCTTATTAGGATGGCCAAAGAATAACACAAATATTACAAAATTATCTACTCATTCCTTATTTTTTTCAGCTCTTCTTTAAGTGATGATGAATTTTTAGTTCATTTCCATCAAAGATATCACTGTCAAATTTTCCACCTGTTCGTACAACAAAAATTGCCAATCGATTTACAACGAATCACAAACGGAATGTCAGAGTTTGACAAATTTCCAATCGATTGGAAATTCTTTCTACGAACAAACCTATTAAATGTTTTAATTGAAACTTGACTATTTATAAATTGAGAAAAAAGTGATGAAATTGATACCAACAATACAAAACTTTGATTAATCAAAAATAAAATAAAAGTATATTATAAATTTGTTACATGTCAATGTTCTATGTGTCCCAGCTTTGTAGTTACTTTCATTGTTTCAAATTTCTATTCTATAGCCTGATGATGATATTATCTTACCGAAACTAGTAGCAGCAAGTTAATTGATCCTGATTGGCACAAATAGATGACATTGTGGTTTGACGAAGTTTTATTGAGCCCATTCCTTTGGATTCTAACTTCTAACCACATTTGAGAGTTGATAGTAGGTTGTTTGGCAAGGCGAATCGTTGACGTTCAACCCAGGGCCGCGCCGCCCATGTGTGCGAAGTGTGCGGCGCACACAGGCGCCAAGGCAAAAGGGGCGACGCTATCGAAATTTTTTTTTACACTTACACAAACAACATTATTATATTTCTTTGTAGTGGTGTATCGATAAGTAAATAGGTATAATAGACGCAACAAATGTACAAGTGTCACAAGATAATATTCACGTTTGTGGTTTAATTTTACGCTTTGGGCTTTAGTTTACAATAATTACGAGCTCAGCGTTAAAATCAAAAGAGCCGCCATGAGTTTGTTTAAATGAATTTATGAACGCAACCCGACTTTAAGAAACGAGAGAGCCAAAACAATAATTGAACAGTTATTCAATCGAAAGAGTGTGCAAGGTACTAAAAACAATAAATAGTTTGTGTGTTACTGATTGTTTTAACGTGTTTCCACGATGAGTGGTAGTAGGTAATCAAGATTTAAAAAAGTAATAATCTGGTTGTTGCCAGAATTTAATAAGGAAAAGAAATAAGAAGAAGTACATTATAAAAATACTACTAAAATAAGTAAATATTTAACGGCTTTACCATTCACTTCCAAAGAATCATTAGAGACAGAAACCAGTCATTTTATTGATGAAGGTGTTGTAGAATCTGATTCAAAAAACGTTTGTATTAACAAATTTAACAACAATATCCATCGAGGTGGCTATATTAGACCATATACACGAAACTATTGAAGATTCGCAAACAAAAAAGCTAGAAGGGTGGAAATAATATAATTTGTTTTTTCTCCTATTTTTTGGGGATCAAACCACAATACTGTTTTTATATTTTTTATTTCACATACTTGGTATTTTTTCAATTGGTAATAACAAAAGTATCAATATTTCATAGAGTATCAATTTCAACTAAAATACCTCTGATGCAATTCAAAAAACGAACACAGCAAGTGTTCCTATTTCCTGTGAAATCCATTGAAGCTGCAAAACGTACTTATTTTTAAAAGCAGTAGTCACTGCTGACAACGTAAGAGTTACAACTAGATTACACTAGTTACACTAGGTTGAAGTACTTTATGATTTAGAGGATCTTAAAGAACGCATTCGTAAAGCATCTCGTAGCGTTACACCAGAGATTATTTAAACGGAGCCTGTGGGGGCCTGCACAACAACACTTTTAACACGTTTTGCAGCTTGCAAGGATTCTTCAGGAAATAATTTTTAACACTTGCTGTAATTTTTTGTTCGTTTTTTGAATTGCATCAGAGGTATTTTATTTGAAATTCATGCTTCATGAAATATTGATGCTTTTGTTATTATTGATTGAAAAAAATACCAACTTGGGACACCCAGGTATATTAACTAATAAGAATTAAAATTCAGTTGAAACATTAAAATTCGTGAAAAAAGGCGCTTCATAGGTTTCGCACACAGGCGCTGTGAGGGGTCGGCGCGGCCCTGGTTCAACCCAAAAGAATATAAATCGGGGCTATAAGTCGTTTGATAAAAATATGCTTCTCATAGAAATTAAATCTTTCATGCTCTGATTGAATTTTGAATGAAAATTTATAGACAAATTTGTTTTTAAGGTGAATGCAAGCTGTCAAAGTGAACCGACTTTGGATACAAACAACGAAGAAGATTCATCGACAAATTTGATCAGTACATTGTTCGTCGATTCGGAATCGGATACGGCCGATTTACACGAACTAACCGATATTCAATCGTTTCCGATGCCGAAAACCGAAGATGTGACGTCGATAAAAAATGAATCAATCGACATCACCGAAGACGATCACGAAAATTTCCAATTGGAAGTGCCGCAAGAAATTTACACATTGGACGTATTCGAAGTAATCAACATCGATACGATCGACGAAACGTCGAATTTTATCAAAAAAGAAATCGAAGAGGAATCGACAACGCCGATACCGAACGAAGATTTACGCGGATTCGATAAGAATTCGAATAAAAGTCCACCGAGTAACGTCGTAAATATTAGACCTACTCGGAATAGAATGCGGAGTATTAAAACTTTACAAAACGATTTTTTTTACGATCTCGGAAAAGTTTCTAAACCATCGGACGGGGCTGGTAAGACTAACGGACCGATGAGACACAAAAAAAAATCCTAAAATTATGTATATTTAAATGTAATTATCTTATACGAGTACATATTTTGTTAATTTATTCATTTTTTAAGAAAATATTTAAGAATGTCTTGTCCTCATTTAAAAATTAAACTATTCTACAGGGTTCGGTGGTTTTTAATTTTTCTCGTCCAGCTCTAAAATGTTCAGTGCATCTGCAGCATCTGATTATACTGTTTTTTTTAACAGTGAGAATTGGAAGATTTTTGAAGTTTTGGACTATGTTATTTTCCCGATTAGTTGAAGAATTTTGGTTGGAAATGGAAAAATCAGGTTAAGGATGGAATATTTCGTTCTACTGGCAAAGAGAAAGTACAAAATTAAGGTTTGATATTTTATTATTTTTATACATTAATATTTTTTTGGTCCAACATCATTTAAGTGTAAAATTTAAAAATAGTAATTTATGTACCAAAGACGAAAAACTATCTATCATAGTCGAGTCTGCAAGTCTAGCAA
>CAJUYG010001418.1:60418-94075 GCA_910591675.1 Galerucella calmariensis
TTTTCAACTGATGACGCTCCTCCCGTGAAAAGGAGGAAAACATATAATTTGGTAGACAAGAAACTACATTATAAACAACTTTTTTATGAAATTTTAGATACTATTGAAGGTCAAATTGAGATTCGATTCTCCGATTTACATGAATTAAGGTTTTTCAACTTGACGAATAAAAGCTCATTCGAATATTTTTCAAAAAAGTTTTCCAATACACTTTTAGATAGTTCTAAAATATGAATTTCTTAATAAGATAGCACTGCACAATAAATTATAAGAACAAAAAGAAATGTAGAAACTCTATACCTCCGCGTTGGTTTTTGCTGGGCAACAATTAATTTTGTCCCTGAAGTAGCTGGTACGGTCGCTGCGCCAAGGTTAAATTAACTGGCTGAGTAGAGGATATTTTTATGTCCAGCCTCCTCTCTTAAAAAGTTCACGAGCCGCCACTGTACTTGACTATTCACAAGTGATGAAATTGATTCCAACATTACAAAACTTTGCAATAATAAAATAAAAGTATATTATAAATTTGTGACATGTCAATGTTCTATGTGTCCCAGCTTTGTACTTACCTTCATTGTTTCAAAGTTCTATTCTATAGCCTGATGATGATAATATCTTACCGAAACTAGTAGCAGCAAGTTGGCACAAATAAATGACATTGTGGTTTGACTTGGAGTTTTATTGAGCCCATTTGTTTGGATTCTAATCACATTTAAAATGTGGATGAACTTTTGGAGTTAATAGAAGGTTGTTTGGCAAGGCGAATCGTTGACGTTCAACCCAAAAAAAATATAAATCGGGGCCATGAGACGGACATCATCGTCACCGAAGACGATCACGAAAACTTCCAATTGGAAGTGCCGCAAGAAATTTACACATTGTACGTATTCAAAGTACCTAATCAACATCGATACGATCAACGATACGTCGAATTTCATCAAAAAAGAAATCGAAGAGGAATCGACAGAGAATTTACGATATCATAGTATATTTAACTGAAATAGCTTCCTAGAACACCATTTTTAAATATTTGCATGATTAAAATATTAGTGAGTATTGTAACTAATGGGTCAATTCTGAGCATATCTGTAAGGCCTTTAAGCAAAAATCTGTAATAGTTACAAGGCAACTTACTATATGTTACAGTTTCATATATGTGACTTCTCAGAATCGACCCATAAGTAAGAATTTTTATTGTTTATTTATTTTTTATTATAATTGTTGAATTATTTTCTGGATTGTACTGTTGTTCCCCAGTCTGTCTACTCCACTGGTCGTTATGTATCCAAACAGTCCTTATTGAGCCTTCGGGAATACTTGATGAAAGAACGATTGAGAACACAAAATCACACCATATTCTTTCTAACTTTTCCAAATTTGCACATACAGTACAAATTGATTACCATTTATGCAGTTTACACTAAAATTTCAGTCTCTGAAGAAAGTGTCAGTGAAATGAGTGTAAGCGGTGCTCAGTGTCGAGAATCGCCAACGGTTCCAAATTTCTCGACTTTTTTTAATTTCAAAAATATCAAATTTACATACAAGCTCAGTAGCTCAGTCATATTACATAAAAAAGGGGTCAACCTTGGAATGAAAGAAAATAAGCTGAAATTGGTACAAATCTTTGTTTTGTTGTTCTAAATATTGTCTCAAAATGCTATCGTGTCCGCATCTTAAAATATTTAAGGTCCAAGGTCACAAAAATCGGTTTTTTGCGAATATCTCGGTTCCTATTGCTCAAATGAGATTTGTATTTATTTTAAATTTATTATAAAAGGTGTAGAGTAGGAAAGTCTCTACAACTTTTGATTGAAATTTTTCACCATACAACCAACCATTTTAGAGGTAGAGCGCGAAGAGTGCGCAGCTTATAGTCATATATATTATGCAAGGACAAGCTTGAGTTACGGTTATCAGTACCTTGTATAAAGTCAGTTACTTACTGAAAAATTATAATTATCAAACAATGCCCATTATTTATGTACTAATTATCAACTATTTATGTACTAATTATTAATTATGGTATATAAAGAACGTTGACAGTTCGTTACTGTTATCACTTGGTCTAACTACTCATCGTTACTGTTATTGTTAATGTTAGAGTAACTAAGTAAGAATTTTTGTTGTTTATTTACTTTTTTTTATAATTGCTGAATTATTCTCTGTCTACTCCACTGGTCGTTATGCACCCAAACAGTCCTTATTGAGCCATCAGGAATACTTGATGGTGCAGAACGATCAAATTGAGAACACAAAATCGCACCATATTCTTTCTAACTTTTCCAAATATGCACATACAGTACAAATTAATTAATAACTTTATGCAGTTTACACTCAAATTTCTGTCTCTAATATGACTGGGCTAGGCTAGGTTAGGTTAGGTTTGTGGTGAGTGGGTCTATAAGGCCCTACACTGCGACTCGCAAGAGTCTATTGTGGCTCACACCTATTCAGATTTCACCGAACAAATTCAGCTTCTTAACAAAACCGATTAGTTTATTTGGTGAATGATATTTCAGGTCCGAGGGTGAGAGAGAGACCCTGCCAAACATCAGATACCTGATTCGAGCCGCGGCGGGGCAGGCACAAATTATATGCTCTGCTGTTTCATCATCTTCCAGACAGAGACGGCAAGTCGGATCTTCCGTCAGTCCAAGTTTTAGCATATGATGATTCAGATGACAGTGGCCTGTTAGACAACGTAGGTTATGCCTGCTATGGTCTAACATTTGTTTGGAGACATACTTCGAAGGATGTATAAAAGCCTTTGAATGAACCAATCCTGGTAAATTATGCCAGAAGTCTAAAGCTCTTCTTGCTGTCCAGGTATTCAATGTTTGGCAAAACTTATTCCGATGCCAATTGTAGATTCTGGTCCGATAGAAGCACGTGCGGCACCCTCCCCTGCAAGATAGTCTGCCTTCTCGTTTCCTTCCATGTCAGAATGGCCAGGGATCCAGACCAGCAATACTTTAATGAGTTCTCCTATTGAGGAGAGTCTTTTTTGGCAGTTTAAAACCAATTTCGACGTCACACGGCGAGAGCTAAGTGCTTTTAAAGCCGCTTGGCAGTCCGAGAAAATTTTTATTGTTCTTTGTATGAGATTGGCTTGCTCCACTCTCTCCACACATGAAACAATGGCGTACATTTCCGCCTGAAATACGGTTGCATAGGATCCTAGAGAGGTTAAAGTTTCTGTCCTAGGTCTGCGCCCGTATACACCTGCCCCAGAGCATGAATGTGTCTTTGAGCCATCTGTGTACCAACAGCTGTCTGCTCTTAATAGTTCATCCTCACGGAGGACCCATTAATCTCTATTTGGAATGAGGACGGTGTAAGGCAGGTCGTAGCTTACTGTTGGAGGCATTATGTCAGAGGTCATTCCCAGAATACTGTGACTTTCACTGTCCGCTAGCATTCTGCTTCGTTCTGCATAAGCCTGATTTGTGCATTTAGAAATATGTACAATTCTGTATGCTGTCCATCTAGCCTCTCTTTCCAAAAATATATGGAGAGGAGGTAGGTCCAGAAGGATTTCCATGGCTGCTGACGGTGTGGAGCTGATAGCACCAGTAATTGCCAGACAAGCCTGTCTCTGTAAACCAGAGAGCTTTGCTTGGGCCGTTCGCTGTAAAGCTTTTGGCCGCCAGGCAAAAGCTCCATATGTGATCATTGGTCTAACGATCATCACATATATCCAATAGATTTGTTCGGGTTCTAAGCCTCAAGATTTTCCACAGATCCTGCGACATGTCCACAAAGATAGTCTGGTCTTATGGATAACTTTTTCCAAGTGAGCGTTCCAAGTAAGTTTCGTATCTAGGATAATCGCCAAATACTTTACTTCCACAGCAAATGGAATAATCTCACCATTGTAGGAAAGTGGTGGAAGATCCTCCAACTTCCTTTTTCTAGTGAAGGGAACTATTACAGTTTTGCCACGGTTAACAGACATCTGTTCCCTCTGACACCAACTGTGGACATCGTCCAACGTCTTTTGGAGGATATTATGTGCTACCCTTCCTGACTTGGTCCTTGCCAAGATGACAAGGTCGTCTGCATACGCTTGCAGTTCTACCCCTTCTCTTTCGAGATCGCTAAGCAAGTTATCCATCCAGAGAGACCACAGTAGGGGAGATAGTACTCCGCCTTGTGGGCATCCCCTGGAAACCTTAAAGCTGATGGTCTCGTCCTGAAGAGATGTAGTGGCTGTCCAATTTGTGAGCATGGCATATATCCAACCAGTAATGGTTGGTTTGATGCCCTTTTCAGTCAAAGCTGAACCAATGGAGGTCGGTAGTGCATTGTCAGATGCTCCTTCAATGTCAAGAAATGACTGGGCTAACATCGAAAGATGATTTTGTACCCAAATTACCTTATCGAGTTAATGAGAAGGTTGATGGATAAAACGAGTCGTTGATGTTTAAACCAAAGATGCTCAGGTGCATATAAATCGGGGTAATAATGCGGGCAAATCATTTTGAATTTTTGATTGAATGAATATGAATCAATATTTAAAATATATACACTTTAGGGCCGGTTTTACAAGAGAGATTTATACTAGGTATGGTTCTTCTGGAATAAAGTTATACCCGAATTTATTCCTAATAAAACTAGTTGGTTTTACGATGCTTTTTTACACTGGTATAGCAATTTTTACTCCAAGAATTTGTATACCTACCGGTGTAAAAAAGCATCGTAGAACCAACTAGTCTTAAACTAGGTATAAATTCTGCTATAACTTTATTCCCAGAATAACTATACCTAGTATAAATCTCTCTTGTAAAACCGGCCCTAAGGGTGTTTTTTTTCGCTCCTCACCCAAAGTCTTGTTGGAAATTTCCAAAAAATAATCTGCTGGAAATTTGAACTCTAAATATTATTATTATTATTATTATTATTAATATTATTATTGTAGTTCAAACGGAAAATACTTTGTGCGAGTACTTAGAGTTTATATCAGCTCAAATTATTAGGGAATTCTTTTTTGGACATTACCAACAAGATTTTGAGTCGGGAAAGAAAATTAGCCCCAAAAAAGTACCCTAACACTTACCAAATTATATGATCACTACTTTCAATCTGCTGTTTTATATCGTCTGAGATCCCTTATGTATATTTTTATTTTTCTTCCTCTTTTTCAGTATGAATACTTTCCTGTTAGTGTTAGGATGTTTCTTAATGATAAATGATGTAATATTGGAAGATATTTCGGAACCATTCGTAACTACACCTTCTGGGAAAATCAATGGTACCATAATCACTTCGCGTCTTGGAAAGTCCATATATTCTTTCAGAGGAATTCGTTATGCCAAACCACCGGTTGGTGATTTAAGATTTCAGGTAAAAACGGCTTCTGCAACCTCCACTTTTATTCATTTAATTTTCTTTGTTTTACAAAACAGCCTCCTGTTCCCGTGGAAAGTTGGAAAGGCGTTCAAGATGCCACTAAAGATGGCTTCTCATGTCCTCAACCAACTAATGATCCAATTTCCGAAGACTGCCTCATTCTGAACGTGTATACTACTAAAGTATGTATGAAAAGTTGATAAAAGTTTTCATTACCTTTTAAAATTTTAGTTACCAAACGGCAAAAATAACCCCAAACGTCCGGTAATAATACAGATCCATCCCGGAGCTTTCTATGGATCAGCATCAGTCAGTTTTTGGGCGGGTCCACAATATTTCATGGATCAAGATATAGTTATGGTAACTTTCAATTATAGAATAGGAAGTTTAGGTAAATTTTTTTTTTTATTCAATTCTCTTGTAATTTAGGTGAACATGGGATCATGAAACGTGTAAGTGGCCTTCTCGCTTACCCTAAAAACACCCTGTCGATTTTTTCTCTAAGGAATGTTATATGAACAGAGCCATGCTACTGAGATTTATACTGTTGAAACCACAGGTTAAAAAATTTGTCTATTTTTTTATGTTCAAATTCTTGTTTTTTTATTGCTATTTGAAATTTTTACAGGCACTCAACTGCCTACAAATAATTCGTTCAAATCATGATTTCTTTATAACTGCAGTTCTCCCTCGTTGCTTTCGAAGTTGACGTTGAATGGTTAAATTTTAATTATTAAAATAATTGTTTAAAGGATTTATAAGTACTGGAGACGAAGAAGCACCGGGAAATAATGGACTTAAAGATCAAGTACTGGTGCTCAAATGGGTGAAAAAAAACATAGCCTCTTTTGGAGGAGATCCTGATTCCGTAACTCTACTTGGATACAGTGCCGGAGCTTGGAGTGTTACCCTACATATGGTATCTCCAATGTCTGAAGGTAAAATGTTAACTACGAAGTTTTGTCTGATTTAACTTGAATAAATTTCAGGACTGTTCCATAAAGCAATTGCTATGAGTGGATCTACGTTTGGAATATGGCCGATTCCAGAGAACGGTCAATTAGGAATTGCTAGGAAGCAAGCTAGAATTGTCGGTTGTCCTGAAAATGTCACCACTGCTGATATTATTAAATGTCTTAAGACTATACCATATCAAGTTCTCGGAAATTCACTCCCTCAATTCAAAGTAAAAAATAAAATATTCCAGTTAACTATAAAGTGAACGTTTTGACACTTTTAAGGAGTTTGGTACGGATCCTTTGTTGGTATGGTCACCGGTAGTTGAACCTGATTTTGGAAAAACAAGATTTCTAACTGACAATCCCATACGACTTATCGCCAACGGGAAATTTATGCATATACCGTTCATTGCAGGAAGAACCACCGACGAGTTTAATTATTTGGCTTATAGTAAGTATTTCCCAATAACAGTGGCCAGTAATAAATTTTTGTTGTTATTTAAGATATTCTTCGAAACGGAAGTCTGACTGAAGAGATGAACAATAATTTCGAAGAAGTAGCTTCGATTTCATTTATGTACGAGAGAAACACAAAATTCTCGAAATACGTTAGTAGAAACATCAGGAAATTTTATTTTCAGGATAAACAGATAGATCAAAGTCAATTGCAGGCTTTGAAAGATGTAAGTTCTGAAATATTTAATTTTCCTCAGGAATTTCTAATTTTTTTTCTGAAATTGAACCCTTGAGGCGCTTAATTTTGGTTAGCTCTTGGTGTAGGTATATCACAGTAGCTATAAAAAAAGCTGATAATTTTATCAGAGAACTGAATTGAATGCTCTACTGTATCTATGCGGGTTGTCTTGATTTTGTTTTTTAGTTATACGAAGATTCAATAGTCGGATTTCAAGCTCACCGAGCCACCAAATTAATTGCGAAATACAACAGCAAACCAGTTTTTTATTACAATTTTAGTTATAGAGGACGATACAGTCACATTTATCTACCGGGTACCAACAATACTGTACCTTATGGTGAGCAACTAAATCACCTTTAAAAAAAAACTTATTCAAATATATGATGAAATTTCAGGTGTCGTTCATCACGACGACTTAATTTATTTGTTTTACATTTCGGAATTGTTTCCAAAGTTTAAGAAGCATTCGCCTAAAGAAGTGGAAATGGTGGAAAAACTCACTTCATTGTATGCTAATTTCGCTGAAACTGGGTAAGCTTCTATCATCGATCAGTGCTGGGACTCTGCACACTATAGAATTCAACTATCGACTCTATTCTACACGACAAAAGGGTTAGTTATCGTTTTCTACGGAATATCTATAATGTTATAGGTCATATTTTCAAATTTATGACATTTGACACAAAAGACACAATAAAAATGGCAAAACAAGTCGCAATCAGCTTTGACTCAAGAAACAAAATTTATCATAGGGTTACCCTTGTCGTTAAATTGAATTATCACATAAAATGTAGCATAGCAACAATGAGAACTATGAAATTTTTACATAAAAACTTCAAACCGATGGTAGTGTCAGAAATAAAAGAAGAGTTGTCGACAGAGTCCAGATTGAGATTTTTGACTGTTGTCGACTGTAATAATAGTTATCTACTGTAGAAAACGACCTGTAGAAATCTATAGCGTGCAGAGTTCCCCAGGGCCTGTATTCTTAAGGGACTAGTGAGAATCTCACCAATGAGATTGATGCATTACGGGTTTTCTGAAACTAGAGAGATTCAATCTCTCATGTTTCGGACCGATAGAGAATCTCGCCAAAGCGGTGAGAAGTGGTGAGAAGCTTAGAAACATGCGTATTGGATTTCGCCCGGCAATATTGCAGATCTCACTATTTCCTTTAAAAATACGACAAATTTGAAACTGTCATGTTTCAGGCAACCATGCAATACACCTATCTCATTGGTGAGATTCTCATTAGTCCCTTAAGAATATGGGCCCAGCACAGATTTTTTGGTCCAAAATGAAAGTTCAACAGATGACTAACGACGTTTGACAGATGACTGATGACGTTCGACAGTTTATTGACTGATGACGTTCGACAATGTTCAACCATAATTCAGTATTAGTAAACAGTTTTGTCTTTAATTCTCACTTTTCAAAAACGAAGGATCGAAATTTATAATTTTTTTCCAATCATTGTAGTAACCCCACTCCTCATCCATCAAGTAAATTGGATTATATAAAATGGCAGCCCTATACTTTACAGGACAGGAAATATCTAGATATCGGTAATCAATTGATGATGAAAGAAAAACTTCTTGAGAAAAGATTTGATGAATGGGAAAAGCTGTATCCTATTAGTATGTATTTGAAAAATGATTAGTGTTGAATAAAGGAGTCTATGTGTCTTTCACTTAATTACAAGAGTTTTTTTTTGTCGAAGTAAACTTGACATGTATATGACAATTGACACCAGATTTTGGTACATTCAAAAAATTTTATAACACTATTGTGAAACTCAATATCAACTTAAATTTAAACTAATACTCATAAAATTTATGGGCTCATAAATAACCTTACTAATACTGAAAATCACTATTTTTTTCAACGGGGTTTTTCCATCTGACATATTCCAGTACATTAAGGTTATCACATTTCCGTTTGATCGCGTTGGATCAGGATCTATTAAAAAATCTGCGAACTTCCTGTTAGTTCCCAGGTTTTTTTATAAATTTCGCCAACCTTGTGTGAGTCCCAGAAAAACTGCGCCATCTATGAAAAATCCTGTGAACTATTTTGTGTTAGTTTCTTAGATTTTTTCATAGATGGCGCCACTTTTGTGTGAATCCCAGAGAAAAAGCACCATCTATCAAAAAACCTGCGAACTGCTTCTTGTTAGTTCCTAGGTTTTTTAATAGATGGCGCCACTCTTGTGCGAGTCCCAGAAAAACTGCGCCATCTATGAAAAAACCTGTGAACTAATTTTTGTTAGTTCCTCGGTTTTTGATAGATGGCGCAACTTTTGTGTGAATCCCAGAGAAAAACAGCACCATCTATCAAAATGCCTGCGAACTACTTCTTGTTAGTTCCTAAATTTTTCGATAGATAGCGCCACTTTTGTGGGAATCCCAGAGAAAAACAGCGCCATCTATTAAAAAACATGCGAACTAATTTTTGTTAGTTCCTAGGTTTTTCGATAGATGGCGCCAGTTTTGTGTGAATCCCAGAATAAAACAGCGCCATCTATCGAAAAACCTGTGAACTAATTTTCTGTCAGAAATTCAGTGAACGTTCGGCAATACAAATCTGAATATTGAAGAGAGGAAAGAGGCGAGGGAAAATAATAAAACAAGCTAACTTCTTTGAATTATATTTAATCAAAAAGAAGCACGAACAAAATTATAAAAGATAAATGCAGTTTGGTATGAGACTTTATTGCAAATTTTTCATCATGTAAGCAGCATCTATTACTGAAAAAATGCGTTAAAACCCAAAAACTACATTTATCGATATAAATATAAGAAAAGAAAAAGTCTTGCCCAAACTATCGCAATTTCAGGTCTACATCTGCTGATCAGTCACCAATAAGTTAGGTTAGATGATCATTTTAAAATATCTCCAGTGGCGGATTAACGTGGGGGCTAGACAGGGCTCAAGCACCGGGCCCCGTTGGTAAGGATGTATAAATTTTCCTTATCTGAGGTTATCCTCCACTATTAAGTGGGCCCCAACTTGATTCAGTCTTGGCCCCCGCGGGAGTTGAATTCGCCACTGATTATCTCTAACGTGTATGAAAATTGAAATACCTCTTACCATTAGTAGACTTCGTTTTACATAAGAAGAACCCACTGTAAGTCTAGAAGATGCAGTCGTATGAGCCTAGAAGCTGCACATAACAATATCTGAACATCAATATTTGTCAATGCCTTAGACTTTGACCGATATTGATTTTCAGATATTGTTATGTGCAGCTTCTTCGCGCATGCATCTACAACTTGTAGAGGGTTCTTATGTGAAACGGAGTCTATCAACCTCTTTAAGATTCACAGTCTTTTCTCCCCATTTTCAATAATATTTTCGATATAATTTAAAAAATTTATTTATGATTTTTTTGAAAGTCTAATACAAAGTTAGGAGAAAAAACATAATCGGGAACTTCCCATGGTCACCGACAACTATTCCCTTTTCCGAACTTTTTGTAAAACATTAACAAAATACAATGATTCAAGTCTTTTTTGTCTTTTCCATTTCTTCAATCAAATGAATTATCCTAATTGGGATATCATCTGGGATCCTAAAAAAATAACACAATGAGTAAAATCCAGTAACAACAAACTGATGTTACATATTCAAATGCACCAAAACGATCAGTGAACGTTTTCTATCAGCAAAACTATGTTTGATAAAATCATAATTTCAAACATTATCCATAAAAAGTTATACACAGAAATACAATTCACATTTCGAACAAAAATGTTAGAATAGTCATCATATTTTGTATTTAAATTTTTATTAAAATCAAAATAATCACTGTTATGATTGTTTTAGATTATTTGTAATCTATACAATTATTCCAGTAATTCTTAGTGACTGTCATTATGCCTATTATGACCTTTTCCAAACCATTTACACCTTTTTGTACAAACTATTTACAGAAAAATGCAAATGCTTCCAATTTCTAATAGCTGAAGCTAATTGTGATATTTTCCATTTTTGTGTAATTTTGTAATGAAACATCAAGAAGTAATATTTAAAATATGCATAAATGTGTTACAGTCGAACTTTATTAAAACACGCAATAATAACTTTGAAATGTGTTTTCTTTTTCTGAAAAATGAAAAAATATAAAAATGATTTCAACTAACAGTAGTGTGTTTATTTGTACAAAATTATAAAATTACATTCTAATATGAGATATATTTTTCAAGTGTTGTATTCATATAAAATATGCTTATTTCCAAATAAAAAACTTACTGAGCTCACCAAATATGTCAGTAAGTTTCTATCGAGATGTTTGTACCAGTATTATGCACAAAGGAGAAAAAAACATAATTGGAGATTTTCAATTTCTAATGGTTGTTATACTAATTATGTTATTTTCCATTTATGTGTATTTCAGAGACATGTTGAGTTGAAAATATTTTACAGCCATTTGCACTGGTCTTAGTTAAGTTGTGGTTAAGTTTTAATTACTAGTTAAATTAAAATGTTCCTTGCACCATGACATTCATTCTTGAGTTGACGCTATAATTAATAGTTAAATCTAATCCACAGATAAGGTAGGGTTTAAGGGCGGGTTTATCAATGCCCGGTTAAATCTGTCAGCTACGTAGCCCTCAGCTATCTCTAGCCGCCAGTCAAAGTCTCGGTTACAATAGAAAGCGTTTATCAATGCACCACATAACCGACAGCTAGCTAACTGGAGGCTAAGTGTAATTGAGCATTTGACAACCTTGTTCGGGTTATGAACGTGAGTGTAATGTTGTCAGAGTGTAAATTTCTCATTTTAATTTGGTGTAAGGAGGATCAACCGTTACATGAAATATACATATTATTAACTTTATTTGCATATAACATATTTAACACTGTGAATCAAGAATATAGAGGTGAAAGTTATTATTTTTCTATTGTACCGTAAGCTTACTCTGACAACATCGTGGAAAATTTCACTTGTCAGAGTCAAAATTGTGGTACTATTATTTTTATTTCGTCTATGTTGTGCTTTGTTGAGTTGTTTGCATTTGAGCATCTCCACAAAACAAAAAAGATTTCCCAATTTCACGGAGTCAGAGCGACAATTAGGTACTTATAAAAGTAGCCGTTCACCATAAAAGTATAATAGAATGCAAAAAGACGGATGCTGTGACTTGGCGAGAATAGCTGGAATTTGTTGGAGTATCATGAGAACACTGGGTTTAGATAATCGAAACCGAGTAATAAACTCGACATCATCGAGCTCTTCAAAGGGATTTATCAGTAGATTCAACAGTATATAATCGTCTTTCGTACTCTACAAATTCCAATATTTCGCCAATCTCCAAGCTCTTCATCGAAAAGGTCGTCAAGTTCCTCAAGATACATTGACAATAACAATGAAATAAAACACAATCAGAACCTAGATGCTACTAAACTACTATAAAAGAATCAAATAAGCTTCTCGATTTCACCCTAAATGATAATAACACAATCAAATTTAAAGTTGAAATAATCTTTGTTGCAAAATGCAAAATCATGACACAGTTGTCAGTTAGAATCTATGGTTAGAATAACGGAACACCACTTTCTCGTATTTAACTGTATGTTCTATGGTTAACATCAACTTGAAAGTGGCAGCTAGGATAGCCGAAAGTTTGACTGACAGCTAATGCAAACTGGCAGTTGATAAACACTTTGACCAACAGCTAAGATTTAGCCGAAGGCTACAATATTTAACCGAGCATTGATAAACCCGCCCTAAGATATGTAATTATTATTTAAAGTTATGTCAATATGACAATCAACTGAAGTACTTGGCGAATTTGCGAGATAAATTCCTATTTCAATAAAATATGGATTTAAGCAAGCAATTTTTAAGCAACAACTTTTAGAAAAAGATTTCTCTCTTTTTATTTGTGTAAAATCGTTTTAAAACATCTATAGATCTGTAGCTATCTGATTGAGCATTAAACTCCCCCTCAATCTTTGTCCAGGCCTGTCCCTTATCCTTCCAGCTTAACGCACCTGTTTCCTTGCATTCTATTATGTGCTTGTAGGTAGGTACTTTCTTATTAAATTCAAGCACATTACTCATTTTGAAAAAAATTTGTTGATCTTTTTCTCTTTCCGCTCATTTTGAAAACTCCTACCTTTTGTTTACAACATAAGTTTACAAATATAAATATCTAATAGTTGTCATATATATAATAGTTGTCATATTTGACACCACTAGTACCACTGTACCAACAAAATTGCTGTTTATCAAATTATTCCTAAATGTCAAGATACCAACTTGCACCTAACAAATAATTTACTAACCAGTACCTTAACCACAAATGGTGCAAAACACTTCACTTTTAATTAATGGTTAAAGTTAATTATGAGTTACTAAAGCCAAAAGATAACTGCAACCGGTGCAAACAGCAGTAAGATTTAATAGAAGCATATTTGGCAAAAATGCAAGTGACCAAGTAATATATATGTAATATAAAAAACATTTTCCAATAAACTGCAACCATTTGCTTCAGAAGTTAGGTGAGGATAATATTAGAATATACACAATAGGTAATTGCGTATAGGTACTTACAGTCTAGCAGTTTTTAAAATGCAACTCTATTGGTGTTTTAAAATAATAAAGGTTAAAAATGTGTTGTTGATGTATTATTAGTTCAAAGTACTAATTTACAAATGATACACTTACCAATGATTGCTAGAACTGAATCAGATGATAGTAAAGACTGGAGGACCTCTGTTGTTCCACAATTCCCTACTGGCCCAATAAAAGGGTACCTAATTATTGAAGCAACACTGTATTGATGTAAAACTTGTAGGTAGACAAAATCATATATCTGAAATAGAATAAAATATATACAATTACTACAGATAAATCACTTTAGAATGAAGACTGGCTGTTTAAAAAGCTTATAATTTCAATCGTAAAACAAATGTATAGTTTAGCACACCGTATTTCTTCCTTGGATGCTCTCTTATTATATTCATGAATAAACGATGTAAATTATTGTTAACTGGTATAGTAATTTTATATATTGTAGTTTGTAGAAGAAGCAAGCGATCAAATTAATATATTAAGATCCATTTCAACATACTTATCTATTTTTCTACCGCCTCTGGATCAAGTGTAATTTCCGAAAGATAATATTAATAGTTAAGTTTAATTCACAGAAAAATTCTTAAAAATAAATACGCATGCGGAAAATGGTGAAAAATAAACGAATATTTTTTCTGTGAAGAGACGCCAAGCCATTTCAACTTAAATAATATTAAATATACTGTGATATACTGACCATACTAACATAATAATGACAATTCCAAGAAATGTAAATCATAGAATACTATGATAAGTTAGAAAGGAAGAGAGGTCAATCAAAACAAATATTGTTCGATGCTGCCATCTACTAGAATATTACCGCACCTCTAATACGTATGCAACCAAACAGGCATTGTTCCTGCCTGTTCAGTTGCATACCTTCTTGTTGCTAATAGTAGTAATACAGAGTACAAAAAATGAAATTATGCTAGGCTATACAATGATTGATTTTATTTGAGAATTATAGGAAGATTAAACGTAGTAAGGTTTGAAACTATTAATTTGTTATAACAGTTAGATTCACAATATTTTACGACACAAATAAAATTCAATCATTGGAGGATATAGAACAAAAAGACAAAGTCGAAGTTATAATCTAATACAAGATACATTTTTCAATAAACAACCTCAATTTGCTCCTCAAGATAAGGTTAGGATAATATTAGAATATATACACAGTAATTGTGTATAGGTAGGTACTTACAGTATAGCATTTTTCAACATGCAGTAATTCCATTGATGTCTTAAAATTTTCATATGACCATAATAAACATTGAAAAATTTGTTGTCGATTTACTTTCCTGAAAACAAACAAATACTGAAATGACTTCAGCAGTCAATGTGGTACGTTATTATTTTGAATTACTTGAATTTACGAATAACACCCTCACCAATGACAACACTAGAAGGGAATGAGATATAATAGTTGAATCTGGAAGAGCTACTGCTCCTATTCTATTATTATTTATTGTACATCTGTTAATCTACAACACCGTTGAGTGAAAAATACTCATCATTCAACGACAACACCCAACCCATCATAAAGGTAGGTATCTAAAATAGACAAAATATTTACAACAAAGAAATCATGTTCCAAGGAGAAATGGTCAATAAACTTTTTACAGATAAGAATTTAACCATATTTCTTTCTTTGATTTTGATCTATCTATCATAACATCTTAGTGAACAATTTTCATAAAATGATTGAAGGATGTGAATGATTATTAAATGCTCGATTATATTTTAGTTTTTATAGAAGAATAAAAACCTAACCTAACCTACCAATTGATATATTAACATCTATTTCAACATACCGCCTCTGGATCAAGTGCAATTCCGGAATAAGAATATTAATATTGTTACCAGAAGGTTCATTCCCGAAGAAATTATTTAATATAAGTACATGAACCATAGTCTATGGTCCATAGATAATATAATGTATGTAATAACTGTTGTGCTCTTTTTGCTTTCTACAGAATTAGCTCGAGCAGAAGCAGATCAATGGAGCTGAACAGAATATCCTAAAAGAGCACAGAAATGTAAACCATAGCCAAGATAGAGAGGGCAATCAAAACTAATGTTGATCGATACCGCCATCTACTAGTGAACTATCACATCTCTCCAATGGGTATGCAACCGAGCATGCATTGTTCATGCCTGTTCAGTTGAATACCTCTTTGTTGCTTAAAGTTGTGATTCAGAGTGTCCAAATGAACCAGGTAATACAATGATTGATTTTATTTTGAAATCATGGAAATATTTCACATAGAATGAACATAGACCTTCTATTTTAGATTTAACCAAGATAGATTCTAGAGAAATTCAACTGACTATTTTTTCTGTTAAGACGTCACGCCATTTCATATCAAATAATATGAAATATTATGATAATTCCAAGTTGTAATACATACATACTAGGTTATACAATGATAGTATTGGGGCTTATTGTACATCTGTTGTTCTACAATACCCTTGGGTGTGTTCTGTGCTACAATACCCTACTGGTCCAATAAAAGGGGTACTCTAGTTATTAAAGCAGCACAGACAATCATGTCTAAATTACGATAAAATATTCACAATTAATGGAGAGAAATCATTTTGGAATTTTGGATTTAGTCAATTGGATTTTCTAAAAGTTCATCTATCAAAAGACAACACTGAGACGCACAAGTGCATGCAACATTTTAGTTTACTTCACTGGTCCATTTTCTGTGTAGTGTAGTGTGGTTGGTGGCAAGCATGGGTGAAAATGGTTTCTAGATCTCGGAATTGATAAAACAAGAACGCGAATTACAGTGGATCAAAAAATCGTTTGTACAACATAGTTTGGAAAGTAATAAGACGAATCAACACAAATAATAAATATAGCGACAAATATCCAAGTGAAGTGTTTCAAGTTTATGAATATGTGTCTCCTCCACTTTCCACAATCCATATCAAGTGCTGCTTCTTTCTAGATGATGCTCCCACGTTAGAAAGGCCTTTGATATTGAGAAAAACAGAGCGCTTAACTGGATCAGGGGTACATTGGCTCCTCTGCAACATTGAACAACTTGCAATTGCTTCTGTGACAGGCATTACAGCTTCCCATGCAAATCAACACACAAAAATAAGTAAAAATTATGGTTTCAAATAAATAATGTTATTGACAATAAAACCAGTTGTATATTTCATATATCTTTTGTAAGTATCTGGGCATTCATTATTATATATTGAATTCCTGACAAAGAGGTAAGGATTTTCTGGAACTGGTGAATTATCTGTCATCAGAGCAACTATACTTTTATTCTGGGAAGTTTGGTAACTACTTGTCATTTCGGTTTATTGTTTGCTTGTAAATTGAAATTATCTGAACGGGAAAAAATTGAAGAGTCAAATGTCTTTGGAAGCTGCCAGAAACCAAGGTGGGTGATATCATTGTCTAAAAAAGTTTAGCCAATGGTATAAGTATTTTTTTTATCTATGATGGTAATAACGACAAGTGGTCTGTATATATGAAACAGGTTCCATGGAATCTGAAAGCCGCAAGTAACCGTGCTGAAATTCTCGGCGAAATACAGAAACTCGAAAAAGTTTTGATAAAATTATAAAAACAGGAGAGAGAACAAAGATTATAAGAGAAATCACATTAATTGTCTTTTACTCTGTCTTTGAATATTTTTAATTTCTACCACATTTGAGAAATTGACAACCTTTTACTTATAAATTATGGTGCTAATGTTGTTAATATTACTTTGAATGCAAGTGATGGTTATTACAAATACATGCGTTTTATGCTGTTAGGTTAGGTGAGCAGAAATAAAAATTGGTCTGTTAACATACCTCAATGTCAAATGATGTTCGCTAAAGTTTCATGTTGATTTTTTTCCAGTGTATTGCTGAGAAATAAACAAGACTCGCAGTTTCCGTGTAATCAAATTCAAGTAACTATCTTCGGTAAAATGACAGTTACAAATAAAATGGTTACGAAAAGAAATACCAGTCATGTACTTCATTCCCATCGCTTCTTTTGCCAGAATTTTGACCTATGAAAGCATTAGAATTACTATTTTTTACTTTAAAGAGATAATAACAATTCTTACTTTTCATCATTGGAACTAAACTTCTATGCACTTCAAGCTGGTCGGAATTCTAATAGTCAAATAACTCCAACAAAACAAATAACAAATAACGAGCACAGCACACCCAGAATGTGCTGTGATAACGAGAATGAGAAATTAATAAAAATTCTGGGTTTGCTCCCTAAGCAAGTTCCTAACTGTTATAGACATATTGAGTCTGCGCAGTATAAAATTAGCGTTCCAGCAGAGCAGAGTTCAGAGCAAATTATAATTGTTTGGGGTTCCCGAAAGACTAGTAGCTTGTTCAAAACTATATCGCTACTCGTCGGGCCAAAATGAAAGTTCAACAGATGACTTATGACGTTTGACAGATGACATTCGACAGTTTGGTTGACTTATGACATATGACTGATGACGTTCGACAGTACGTAACATAATTCAGTATTGGTAAAGTTTTTCAAAAACGAATGATAGGAATTTATAATTTCTCAATCATTTCTAACCCCACTCCTTATCCGTCAAGTACATTGGATTGTATAAAATGACAGCCCTATACTTCACAGGACAGGAAATATCTAGATATCGGTAATCAGTTGGTGATGAAAGAAAAACTTCTTGAGAGAAGATTTGATGAGTGGGACAGGCTGTATATTATTAGTATGTATTTGAAAAATGTTGAATAAAGGTGCCTATGTGGTTTTCTTATTAATATAATGAGACATAACCAACTATTTATTATTGAATGGCCCCGAATAGCTGGAAATATCTGGAAATTATTTCGAGATGTTTTCTAAATGTTGAAAACAAGAATTTGGTATTAAATTTACACGTACCTACAAATATTTCAGTCCAAATGAACCAAAAACTGGTAATTTATCATTCAGAAATTTCGAATAATTTAAAACCCAAATATCTCGGGAAACATTTTTGAGATAATTTGGAAAACAAAGACTGGTATGAAATCTACACGCTCCGACACAATAGTATAGTCCAAATGTGTGTCGAAAAAGTGCAGTGAAAATTGGATATGTGGAAAAATGATAATAAATAACTATAAACTTTAATTTCAAGTAGGTACAAACATTCAAATCACAGTTGACGCGTTTAAATTAATCCTTCATCAGTCCCAAATTGTTCGCAATCTGTCTACATTTGAACGCGACTTCCTCTTGCACTAAACTAAAACACATCGCGACCACAATCAATCCGACAAAGATATAAACGCAACACGCCAATAATTGCATTTGAGCATGAAAGTCTGTGGTTTGCGGTAAACTATCGCCTATACCGATGGTGGATAGTGCTATGAAACAAAAATAAATGGCGTCGAGAAAGCTTCTGCTGGTGGTTGACGAAAAGACGAACGCGCCTCCGCATACGTAGAGGATGAAAATAACGAAGACCAAAAGAGCAGGCACTGACGGTGACGGCTGTTGTGGATCAAATCCAGACGTCGATGGTTCGTTTTCTTGAGATCGCCAAATTAGGGGGATTCTGGATGGTGTATCGTGAGTGCATCTAAAATAAATTCAAACATTTATAATTTATTATTTTTTTCAATTATTGTTATTTGTCACTAGTTTTTCCACTTCACTCTTTCCATCCGTCAATGTATTTTATTTCCCCCACTAATCCTGTATGCCCTGGTTTAAACAGAATTACAGCAGAAAATATTAAATTTGCCGGTGAAGAACTGAAACAACAAATTTACGGATTGATACTTGAAATATGGAGAAAAGAAAGTATGCCCAAAAATTGGAACCATTCTCTGATAATACCTATTCTAAAAAAAGGAGATGCAACTGATTGTAATAATTACAGGGGGATATCCTTATTAGATGTAGTATATAAGGTCCTAGTTATCATGATTAAGAAAAGATTAGAACCGATCTCAGAAAAAGTAATAAGAGAATACCAAGCTGACGACAGCCAAAATATCAAACAAAATTCAGGACTGGCAAGTGTCAGATCATATTTCTATGTCAGACCACCGCTGGCTGACCTATACGGTAAGCCAGGATCTCAGGACCACGGACCACTGTAAAATCCAGTGAACCGAAGAGGACGGATGTAGCTCTCTACAATCGACTTTTAATAGGTGCTCTGCGGAAAACAGAGGTCCTGACTCCCAGCAATAATGAGGAACTGGAAAGGTACACAGTATCTATCCAAAACAAAATAGACATTGCCTATAAGGAATCTTGTCCGATGAGGATGGTTCAGGCAGGTGGCAAGTCCAATACCTGGTGGTGCCCTGAACTGGAACACCTCAGAAAGACAGCGAGAACGACCTTTAACAAGGCAAAACGAACAAAACTCAAAGAGGACTGGGGAATATATAAAGCCAACCACAAAGAGTTCAAAAAAGTCTGCAGACAAAAGCAAAGAGAAGTCTGAAGAGCCTATTGTGAGGCAGTCGAAGACTTCCCACAAATTTCTAGGCTACAGAAGGCACTCTCAAACGACCACCATAAGAGTATCGGCATCCTGACAAGGGAAAATGGCGACAAGGCCGCCAACCTTCAAGAGAGCGCTGAGATTCTTATGGAAACTCACTTCCCAGGTTCTGTCTTTCCTGGAACGTCAAACTGGACGGAAGTATCAACAACACCATCACACTATGACTGACAATCTGCTAGTGCACTAATTGATGAGGACAAGATAAGATGGGCCATATCGGGCTTTTCTCCCTTCAAGTCACCAGGACCTGACGGAATAAGACCAGCCCTACTTCAATGGGGAATGGATACTCTTATGCCGCACCTGGTTGGAATTTTCAGAGCCTCTTTAGCTCTGAGGTATATTCCCAGTAAGTGGAGAGAAGTACGAGTGGTATTTATACCCAAACCAGGTCTCACATCGTTCTTTTTAAAAACAATGGAGAGGTTATGCGAGCGGTATATAAGAGATGAAGTGCTAGTTCACAACCCACTTCATTCAAATCAGCATGCATATACTCCGGGAAGGTCCACTGATTCGGCCCTTCACCAAGTGGTTGGCAGAATCGAAAGATCATTGGACAACAAAGAATCCACCCTGGGTATATTCATAGATATTGAGGGAGCGTTTGATAAAACAACCTTTCCAACAATTACCCAACAACTCAACTCCAGGAATGTACCTCTGGTAGTAGGAGAATGGATACTCAAGATGCTCTCTAGTAGAGCAATAAGTATCAATGTAGAAGACATCACAGTAAGAGGACTGGTCATGAGGGGATGTCCACAAGGAGGAGTCTTATCACCCCTTCTGTGGAACATAGTCCTAGACACCCTGATTAATCACCTCAACAACAATGGATTCTACACAATTGCATACGCAGATGACATAGTTATCTTGCAGACTGGAAAATTTGTGAACACACTGTGCGATAGAGTGCAGGATGGGCTTAAATTAATTGAAAAATGGTGTAAGGAACACTCACTGTCGATCAATCCCAGGAAGACTGAGATGGTCCTTTTCACCAGGAAAAGAATTTTATCGGGTTTGAAACCTCCCGAAATCTTCAAAAGCAAACTAAACTTTTCGGAAGAGGTGAAATACCTTGGTATTAACCTCGACAGGAAACTAACATGGAACTCTCATCTACACAGCAGAGAAAAAAGAGCATATGTGGCATATGAGCAGTGTCGGAGGACAGTGGGACGCACATGGGGTCTGTCGCCCCGTGTGATCACCTGGATCTACACTGCAATAATAAGACCCATGTTAACGTATGGAGCAATTGCATGGGGACCGAAGGTTCTACAAGCAACAGCCATCCAAAAATTATATCAAATACAGCGAATGGCTTGTTTGAACATCACAGGAGCCATGAGAACAACACCAACTGCAGCAATGGAACTAATTACTGGTCTGACCCCTCTGGACCTACACGTCAAGGAGGTTGCATTAATGGCCATAGTACGATTGCGCACGGCTGGTGTAAACCCCCGAAGTAGGAATGGGCCAATTGAGGTTGAGCCTATGGAAGGAAGCGCTCACTGCGCTACCTCTGCTGCAGGCAGCCAACGATGCAACTGAACCCAGGTTTTTGCTTAACAAACCCTACAAAATTCAAATAAAACAGAACACAGAGCCAGATGCTGCAAATGCAATACGCATATATACAGATGGTTCAAAAATGAAAGAAGGCTCAGGCTGTGGAGTTTACTCGAGAGCACTGAGCCTCAAGATTAAGTGGGGAATCTGAAACAATACCAGCGTGGTTCAAACAGAACTGGCTGGTATCTCAATTGCCACAAAAGAACTAACCAGAAGAGGAATTTCTGGCAAAACCATAATAATCTGCACTAATAGTAGACAAGCCCTATTAGCCTTGAACAGACAACGTGTTATATCGAGGCTAGTACTAGAGTGCCACCAAGATTTAGCTGACGTCTCGGCAGATAACAACATTATCCTGAGGTGGGTTATAGGGCACGACAGGAGTAAAGGAAATCGCATTGCTGATTCTTTAGCCAGGGAAGCCGCTGGACTAAAAATTCTAGGACCCAGTGACACCTACGGCCTAACGACTTCGACAATTGCGGAGCTAGCCAAACGTTACACCCATGCTCAATCTCTTAAGAGATGGGATGGAATCAAAGGATGCAGTTTTGCCAGGATCACCCTGGGCGACCCTTGGAAGCTGGCGTCGAAGAAATATTTGGCGATGACCAGGAAAAACCTACGTTTAACAGTAGGATTTCTGACTGGTCACTGTCAACTACGTAAACACCTCCATACTATGGGGCTAGTGGACACACCTCTATGCAGGATGTGTGAACAGGAAGATAAAACTGTCAGGCATGTCTTATGCGAGTGTCCGGAGTCGTCAATAAGAGAGTGTGTGTTCGGTGAGTCTTGGCTTACACCTGCCGATATAAAGGAGATGTCTCCCTAGTCCAGGTGATTTAGAGCTTAGCGCGATAATCGCTGGTATCAGCTTGAAAGTTTGTATATAGGTTGCAAAAGTGACAAAGTGTTACAGGTTTATTGCAAAAAATGCTACCTCAATTTGTTTATAACGCTATAACTCATTAACTATTCAACTTACCGATTGCGGGTTTGGCACACGTGATCTGTTGACGGAGTACAGTAATTAAGCACAATTACAGGATATTGTCATTGTTAACAAAATAATCTAATATTGTTTAATCTAACTAATGTTTATTTAAACTTAATCATCAATAACTTTTGATCTAATCAATATTTTTCGACGCGGTTGGTTTCATATTGTTCGTTTTTAGAAGACAAAAAAAAGTATTCTACATTTTTCCTTTATAATCAAGAGCAAAAAAGATATTCACGAATGAACGAGTAATTCTACTAGAAAATAGTACAATATTGTCATTTAAACAATGTCGTGCAAGGTTTTGCATTTGCGGGTTAGTACTATTTTATTGCACGTATTTTTTGCAACCTATATACAAAGTTTCAAGCTGATACCAGCAATTATCGCAAAAAGGCGATTTTTGGTGTATAACGCCTGGATTATCCCAGTGACCTGTCCACCTTCCTGAGAAGGACAGGATGGACAATGACCTAGGAGGACAACTCCTCGGGAGGATGTACAATGGGTCACATGAGGCCTAAGTGCTGTGAGCCTACACACTCACCCTCCCTACTCTACAGATACAGATACCAAGCTGGCTTCAGAGAAGGGAAAGGAATGATAGATCACATATTTACGATGGAGGAAATTTTAACATCATGCTGTGAGTACAAAATACCAGTACTAGTACTTCTCCTTGATTTCAAGCAGGCACCCCAAGAAAATTGGTGAATCTTGTGAAGATGACTCTCATTAAAACCACTAGTAGTGTACAGATCAGAGGCAAAGGCTCAGAAAGTTTTGAAATAGGAACAGGTCCGAAGCAAGGTGACCCTTTGTTAACATTAGGTACTATTCAACCTTGCATTAGAAAAAATCATAAGAGACAGCAGATTGAATAGAGAGGGTCACATTTACTATAAAAGCCATAAAGTTATTTGTTATGCGGACGATATGGCCATAATTTAAAGAACAGCGAAGGATTTGGGTGGAATAACACAGAATTCAATACAAGCGGACGCTAAAATGGGACTGACGAACTGAAAAGTAAGCTGATGAGAATCGGAAACAAGACAACAAATGACAAATTTAGAGTAGAAACCCAAAAAGCAATAATCGAATTTGAATATGTGGAAGAGTTTATATATCTAGGAACCCTGTTAAATAGTGATTGAAGTGAAGAAAAGGAAATTATTCATAGAATCATGAAAGCTAACAATAGTGCAGGAGCAATAAATCACCTAGTCCGGTCAAAGCATCTGTCAAGGAAATCAAAACTAAGATTGTACAATACTATATTGGAGCCTACGATATTGTATAGTTGTGAGACATGGGTTTCAAACAAAAAACAAAGAGAAAGTGTAATAAGATGGGAAAGGAATATGTTAAGAAGAATTCTGGGAGGAAAAAAAGTAGAAGGGGTGTATATGAGAAGGACTAACGAAGAATTAGATAACGAAGAATTAGATAACATTTATCGTGAACCCAAAATAGATGCAACTATTACATCAAGAAGACTTCAGTGGTTAGTGCACATAGAAACGATGGAAGGAGGGAGAATAGGGAAACAAATAGCATGGAGAGTTCCGGAAGGCAAGAAGAAAAGAGGCAGACCAAGGAAAAGATGAAGGGAGGTGGTACTAGAAGACCTGAAAGAAAAGAATGTAAATCGATGGAGAGAAAAGGCCAGAGATAGAAAAGTATGGAGAGGAATTACTAAGCTATGGGCCTGAGAGGTCTGTTAAAAGCTATATACAGGGTGGGGCAATCTTCTGACATCGGAGGATTACATCGTTGTGGTGAGAGATAGAACTTTATTATTTTGTGTGAGCTAATACAGTTTTTGAGGGCACATTTTGAAAATACTTTCGATTCTACAGGGTGTTCCAAAACCACGTAGCAGCACAAACTTACATTTTTTCAAATGGAACGTACTATATTTTGTCCAAGAATCGAAAAGATCTCACCGAGAGCGTTACAAAAATATAGCACTCTAATATATTATAAGGGTGTTTTACAAAGATATGGCCAATTATTAGCAAAAAAGACCTCCTCTTTAACACTCTGCAGAACAGTAAATTAAAATAAATCAACAGGTCTTTGTATTCAAATGTCATACACACATCATTGGCTGTGCTCAGTATTAATTACTTATTTCATCGGTGGCTCTTTTAATACAGGGTGAAACAAAACGCAAATCAAGCAATATCTCAAAATTTTTAAATGAATCACCCTATAAATATTTTTACAATTTGTTAGTACAATTAATAAACTTTCAAACGATGTAGTAAACTTAGGGCATTAGTTAATGGAAAATCGTAGATATTTTATGATAATGGTCACAAACAAGTATTTTACATACACAAATTAATTGGTAATTAATTTTTACATGCAACATCTTGTGAATTTTAACATTTCTAAGGCATACATTCTAATCGTAATTTTGGATGCATCTACAATATCCAATCAATGAAATAAAATGTTTGCTAATACCATAGGTACCTGGAATTACCAAAAATTTCATATTTATTCATGTTTCACTTTCAAGAATTGTTATTATAGGCTTGTTTGAGAATGGGCGAAACATAATCAAGCCATATTTTTGATTATATCAAGTGGGCTACTATCAAAATAGTATCTACTAATAAATGTCAAAGAAATATTGCTGTATTCTTCGTTTGTGTTTAGGAAGTTGATTCAAACACAATAGTTAACTTATGGTTCCAACAAGATGGAGCATCTGTATATCAGAAATTTTACCGACAGGTGGATAGGACGTGGGGGACCAATTTCGTGGCCTCCTCGATCTCCAGATCTCACACCGATGGATTTCTTTTTATGGGGATACATCAAGCAACTTGTGTATCAAACGGAACCTACAACCAAAGAAGACGTGAAAGAAAGGATTCGTAACTGCTTTTATATTATTTATTAGTACTATAACGACATTAGCCTACTTACAGTAAACAAAAATAGTTCTTCCAACATAATTCCTTCTTTCCTTCCTCTAATGGTAAGAGTAGAAGTCAAAGATATTTTAGATGCATCCAAAATTACGATTAGAATTTATGCCTTAGAAATGTTAAAATTCAAAAGATGTTGCATGTAAAAATTTAATACCATTCAATTTGTGTACGTAAAATACTTGTTTTTGACCATTATCATAAAATATCTACGATTTTCCATTAACTTATGTCCTAAGTGTACTATATCGTTGGGAAGTTTATTAATTGTACTAACAAATTGTAAAAAGACTTATAGGGTGATTCATTTGAAAATTTTGAGATATTGCTTGATTTGCGTTTTGTTTCACCCTGTATTAAAGAAGCCACAGATGAAAAAATTAATTAATACTGAGCACAGCCAATGATGTCTGTATGACATTTGAATACAAAGACCTGTTGATTTATTTTAATTTACTGTTCTTTAGAGTGTTAAAGAGGAGGTCTTTTTTGCTAATAATTGGCCATATCTTTGTAAAACACTCTTATAATATATTAGAGTGCTATATTTTTGTAATGCTCGTGGTAAGATCTTTTCGATTTTTGAACAAAATATAGAACGTTCCATTTAAAAAAATGTAAGTTTGTGCTGCTACGTGGTTTTGGAACACCCTGTAGAATCGAAAGTATTTTCAAAATGTGCCCTCAAAAACTGTATTAGCTCACACAAAATAATAAAGTTCTATCTATCACCACAACGATGTAATCCTCCGATGTCAGAAGATTGCCCCAACCTGTATATAATAATCCTGTACTCTAAATATTATTCCTTTTTCCCCGTACCTGTATTTTTTTCCCTTCCAAAATATTTTAGGCAATTTCTATTCCACCCTCGTAAATAATCAACAAAATTAATTAGTTAGTTATTTCATAAGTGAAATTTTCACGACCCTCATCTACCCCGAAGGGTAGTTATCGATACACCCTGCCGGAATTTTTAATTTTCATTAAATTTTAAAAATAACATTCCAAAGAAAAAAAATGTCAATAACTTACACGACTTGATCGTTATCTTCCGCTTCGTCAGCTTCTTCTAGATCCGAAGACACCGCAATTCCAACTATAGAAGAATTAACCGAATTTCTAATCGGTATTCCGTGATGTGAATGAGTAGGACAAACAGGAACGGTACAATCCGCTAGGGTTTGTCGCACCGATGCTTGTCTACACCGACCTCTTGAATGACTGGATCTCACGGTAGCTAGAAGGGAACGTTTCGGCATTTCAGATTGATCGATGTATTGAGTTTGATGATTAGCTCGAAAGTTGACGTGATTCGGTGTATTGTGAACTGAAGCCGTTTGAATTGATGCAGTATCTACCAGAAAAAATGATCCATATTTTATTGATAGGTTTAGCAAATATACAGGATGTTCCATAAAACAATGTTTTGGTGTCTAAATTTGAGGATTTTTTAGAGAGACATAATTTCGCTAATATGATGTTCATTAAAAAACTAAACACAAAGTTCTATTTTCCGCGAATATACAAGATGTCCCACGAAAAATTCAATATTTTGAAGTCTAAATTTGAGAATTTCAAAAAAGTTTGAGAGATTTTTATCATTTCCAACGTTTTGGTGTCTAAATTCGACGATTTCTTGAAATCTCCGAGATATTTTGATTATTTCGCAAATATAAAGGATGTCCGATTGAAAATTCAATGTTTTGCTGTCTAAATTTCACATTTTCTAGAAATGTCGGAGATATTTTGATTATTTCGCGAATATATACAGTATGTTCTATGAAAAAATTGTTGTTTAGGTGTCTTAATTTGACGTTACTTGGTATTTCCGAGAGGTTTTCATCATTTTGGGAATATACGGGGTGTTCCATGGAAAAATTGAGCTCAGAGTATTGTTTTTGGCGAATATACAGGATGTTCCATGAACAATTCAATGTTTCGGTGTTTCAATTTGACGATATCTAGAAATACCTACAGAATGTCCCATGAAATACCTACGAGATCTTTCAAATACATACATTTGATGCTTCTGTTATTCAAAAATTGGATTTTTATTTCGCGAATATACGGAATGTCATAAAAAATTGAACACAATACGATGAATTTACGGTTTTTCAAAATTTTAAACTTTTATATCAGATAAATATTGATATACTTACCTTCGTGTGACTTGCAATAATGTTTTCCTGATGGACTGGAAGGGGCTTTGTGGTAACCAACTGAGTGGTTCTTGACTATACTGTCGTTTGTCTGGCAACATAATTTTGAATAACTTTTTCTGGCACCTGAAGCTAGTAGACTACCGAATGCGGAAAGTAGCACTAGCATTAAAGGAACTCCGATTACGGCGTAAATAATTGTTGCCAATTTACCCAAAGCTGTTTTTGGGGATAATTTTCCATAGCCTACAAAACAAATTTATTGTTTTTAGTTATCGGAAGCTCAATACAAACGTATTTTGATTTTTCAAATATTTTTGCATTTTTCCTCAATTTTTGGCAGTTTTTCATATTTTCTCCGTAGTGTTATTTGTTTTTCAAAAATGTTTGCATATTTTCTATTTTCTCTGCGGATGGTTTTTTTTGAATATTCTTAGAAATTTTTGATTTTTCGCCAATTTTTTATGTTCTCCGTGGTGTTTTTTTGACATTATTTCCTTGACCCATCGTAGTGTTTAAATTTTCCGATTTTTTGGTGAATTTTTCCTATTCGTACTTAGTGAACGATGCACTTGTGAATAAATTTCAAATCAAAAAGTTAATTTTTCTGAATGAACAGGAGCTCCTAGAAAATCTCTAATATTTCTAAAAAATTGCTCCCGTTCCACTAATGACCACAAAAATTGGAATAATCGATTAAAATGATTTGCCGATTTAAAATGAGTAAAAGTAACAAAAAACCATGACATTTATGTTGAGAATAATTCAATATATCACATTTGTCCCAAACATTTATTTAAATCATTTTATTTTTAGAGTGCTTTAAACTGATAAAAGCAGAAAACATACAATCCCGCAAAAATTTATTGCCACCGAACAAGAATCCTTCACACTAAATTAATAGCTGGAGAGCCAGAGCCAAAAAAACTATTTCAATTTCTTAAGGCTGGTTTTTTGTTAAATCGTTGTACCCGATGGGTACACAAACATGCTCCGGTCAGTCAAACGTGCCGTAGAACAGGTGGCTCAGGTGCGATATTAAAGGTGTATCATTTGACGGGTGAACAAAATGAATTTCTAAAAGCTGAAAATTGTTATACAACTTCTCTATTGTATAAAATGAAAGTTCTGTTGGTCAGTCAGTCATACATTAGAACAGAGCTGGTCAGTCAGTCCGGATAGACGTATGATAAATAATTATTAAGTGCAATTCGTTTCTAAAACTTCAAATTTTGTCTGAGGGTTCAGAATTATGTATTGAACATCAAAACATCTGTCAGTCATGTGTTCAGTAGAACAACGTCCGTCAGTCAGATGAAAAAGGTGAAGGTATACCGCGCGCGCCGTTTGAGTTTCAGACTGCGTATCACGCTATTTCTACGTTTTGTATTGTTATTTCAACAATCAGAAAACGTAATTTGATGTTTTAATTTGTGGTTCTATGGATAATTACCATTTGTATCGCATCGACAAACGATTTATTTAATCATTTGATACGTTTCGTGCGGTATTATTATGCAAAAAAAATAAAAAATTGTGGATTCAGAAAAACTTATCTCAGCTACACCAGTAAATGTCACTTGGAAATGTGATTTTGGCTATTGTAATAACTTGAAATCTAATTACGTTCTTAAACAATTGATCAATCCACATGACAAATTTGTATGAGTTGTAATTTTGCAAAATATTCGTGCTTAGGAAGAAGCATCAATTATTGAAGGTATAAAAAATCATTGAATTTCTTACGTTGGAAATATGGTGTATTTCTCTTACGTTAGAAATAGAATGTATGCGAATGAACGGGTGTATTGAAAACGAACTAGAAAAAAAAGGTATACTCGTCCGTAAGAATCCGAATTTTCGTACACAATAGTCCTCCACTTCAAATTTCAACGGTTATTCTACCAAACGCTGATGCGACGCTTCGGTTGATTTACAAAATTTGTGTATTCGGTCTTAAAAAGCAACTTCTGTTGAATTCATTCACGGAAGAAACTTTGAAAAAGTGTCAAGCGATCTTGCTAATTCGTGTAAAGTATAGCGTCGCATCAGCGATCAGCGTTTGGTAGAATAAATGTTAAAATTTGAAGTGGAGGACGTTCAAATATGGGGGAAAAAGAGCCCTCTCTCTGAACTCTAGCTATTGTGTACGAAAATTCGGATTCTTACCGACGAGTATACCTGTCTTTTCTAGTTCGTTTTCAATATACCCGTTCATTCGTATACATTATATTTCCAACGTGAGAGAAATACACTATATTTCCAACGTAAGAGATTCAATTCCTTATTTTTTATACCTTCAATAATTAATGCTTCTTCCTAAGCACGCATATTTTGCGAAATTACAACTCATACAAATTTGTCCTGTGGATTAATCAATTGAGAGTATTCAAGAACGTAGTTAAATTTCAAGTTATTACAATAGCCAAAATCACATTTCCAAGTGACATTCACTGGTGTAGATACGTTTTTCTGAAACCACAATTTTTTTTTTTGCATAATAATACCGCACGAAACGTATCAAATGATTAAATAAATCGTTCGTCGATGCGATACAAATGGTAATTATCCATAGAACTACAAATTGAAACATCAAATGACGTTTTCTGATTGTTAAAATAACAATACAAAACGTAGAAATAACGTGATACGCAGCCTGAAACTCAAACGGCGCGCGCGGTATACCTTTACCTTTTTCACCTGACTGACGGACGTTGTTCTACTGAACACATGACTGACGGATGTTTTGATGTTCAATACATAATTCTGAACCCTCAGACAAAATTTGAAGTTTTAGAAACGAATTGCACTTAATAATTATTTATCATACGTCTATCCGGACTGGCTCTGTTCTAATGTATGACTGACTGACCAACAGAACTTTTATTTTATACAATAGAGAAGTTGTATAACAATTTTCAGCTTTTAGAAATTCATTTTGTTCACCCGTCAAATGATACACCTTCAATATCGCACCTGAGCCACCTGTTCTACGGCACGCTTGACTGACCGGAGCAAGTTTGTGTACCCATCGGCTACAACGATTTAACAAAAAACCAGCCTTTAGAAATTTAAACAGTTTTTTTGGCTCTGGCTCTTGGACTATTAATATCGCACCTGAGCCACGTGTTCTACGGCACGTTTGACTGACCGGAGCATGTTTGTGTACCCATCGGGTACAACGATTTAACAAAATACCAGCATTAAGAAATTGAAACAGTTTTTTTGGCTCTGGCTCTTGGACTATAATGAGCTGTACAATACAAAATTATTTACGGCTTACGTAACAATATTTATACACTATAAACGAACATTTCCCAAAAATTTTGAATTCATCAAAGCACATGTTTTTCGATTCATCACAAAATCCAACAAAAAAAAACTTCGTATACGCATAAAACTTTGTTTTCCATCTTAGTTGGATTATTTACGATATTTTCAATTCGTTTTGTTTTCGAACTTTTCATTCGACAGTAGCGAAGCAAACGAGACGAGGGATTTGAACTTTTTTTTCCATTGAAATACTAAACAGTTTTTTCTTCTTCCTAACTTTAATATCGAATTTGTTTAAAGCTAGAATGAAATTGATTCCAATCTATTTTATTGGATTTATACTCACCTACGGTCGTGAGAAGGGTAACTGAATATAAAAGTGCTTCGCCGAAATTCCAATGTGGAACGTCTGTGTTTAAAGGATCGGCTAATTTTTTCGATTCCACCACGGCTCGTTCGAAGCGTCTCAATTGTTCGGTTACTAATTTGGTCCAGTTTTTTTCGTATAGTACATTCAGACGTTCTGTAATTAGAAAAAAAAATGTTATAAAAACCAAAATAGTGAATTTCTATCTAAGGTTCCATACCAAAAGACATAATAGAAGTCAAAGCACTAATACCGGGTGTCCCAAGTTATCAATATCTGGCTTACTTGTCAAGATAATAAATAAAAGAACAGCATTGTATGGCATTGGAGGACCTTCCTAATGACTTATAAAAATGTTTGACATTTGACAGGTATAGTGTAACTAATGTTAATGTGATGACCTTGAATTGTATTACAAATTTTATGCAGGTTAATTTTAATCCACTATATTAATTTGAATCACATTTGAAAAGCATCATTTCACAATATTCGAACTTATAAAACAATTTTATGCACGCCACTGAGCGGCTTTTTCCTTCAAAGGGATTAAAAATATGGGTCATCACATTAACAATAGTTACACTATAGCTACCCCTGACTTTTTTATTTTCAAATGGCACCCCCTGTATATTGTCATTGAAAATTGCGTGACATTATATTTGGAATACAACCATAGCACATACTTGGTATTTTTTTCAATTAACAATTACAAAAATATCAATATTTCACAAAGTATGAATTTCAACTAAAATACTTCTGATGCAATTCAAAAAACAAACAGAAAATTACAGTAAATGTTCAAAATAATTTTCTACAGAATCCATGCAGACTGCAAAACGTGTTAAAAGCTTTCTTGTGCAGGCCGTCTGAATCATAGCTGGTGTAACGCTAGGAGATGCTTCACAAATGCTTCAAGATCATCAAAATCATAAAATATTTTAACCTAGAATTGTAATCTTGCATCAAAGCTGAACATAAGAGAATATTTGGCAAACTCTTGTTTACGCAAGATTTGCGAAATACTATCAGTCACGATATATATATTTTTTTTTATTGGCAAACCATTTTACCTATTTAAAGCACGTTTCAGCGTGTTTAAATCGAATTTTGAAACACGCGCGTGTTTTAAAGTTACCGTGGCAACATCAACAACTCGAGAAACGAAGTCTAAATATATGGTCTAAATCATGTCTAAATGACAATTCTTTTATTATTGATCTGACAGGAGTGGTTTGTAACGTCAAAACTTTTATTCGAACAATATTTAACAATGTCAAATTTATAAATTAAATAGAAAGTGCCGTTGGTATTGTTTGAAATATTGGATAATATTTCGACTTTTCAAATCTTAGGAAATGGTATTTAAATTAATACTATTGACATTCACAGAACTCAATAAGGTTGAACTTCCATCAAAATAAAAATTAGTTTATGCTTTTATCATTTCCATGACAACGCAATGTATACATCATATATGTTGTGGTTGCAAATAATAATTTCAAATTGTAAGCAGTTTTTATTTCTAATTTTTTCTGACAATCAATCCACAACTGTCTTATTTTATTTTTTACACCATCTCGTCGTAGAAACAAAACTAAAACTATCAACAAAATAAAAGTAAGTATGAAGGACATAATATAGAATCTGTATACTAACAGTCCTTCACCAGTCAACCATTCAGAACGTATATAGCTATAAAAACAACAATGATGTAATACCAGTTACGCACCTCGCAATTGATCAACATGTCTTTTCCAAATTCTACCATCATCAAGTTTAATTAAGTAGTGTAACTTTTCTAATATTTTGTGAATATAACCAAAAACCCATTTTTCCTGTTCTGAATAATTTCTAGCCAAGACGCGTTGGTTAAGCAAAAAACTACGAACTTTAATATCGGTATCATTTTTTACCAGCATGGTATGGGAAACAGCGGGCCTAATATTATCAAGTCTGGATCTTATTTCCCTGTTAAACATTAACCTCGGAGGAGACTGATGAGTTACACAATGAGGCATTTTATGATATTGTAATAAGAATTCATTCAATTGATTTTCAGCATCACATAAATTACAGTGAGGATTAGGAGTTTTTAAATATTTTTTTACGGTCTGGACGCTCCTTTCGACTAATCCATTAGTAGCAGGATGATATGGAGCTTTTAATTTATGTTTAATACCATGTAATTTAAGAAAATGTTGAAAATTA